>JANSTX010021761.1:0-15897 GCA_027564355.1 Penthetria funebris
GAGATATCAACTATTTTGTAATTCTATTTAATGAATACTTATATATTATGTTCTGATCCGTTAAACAATTTCCAGGGCCTACAATAATTGGCAACCAATTATACGTTTCTCTTGTTTTCAATAATTTTGCTGTCCAACTCTTTGGATTTTGATTCTACCAGAGTGCACATTACCGCTAACCTAGTAGTAAACATATGTTGAACATGGTTAGAAATGTTGCAAGAAGACTTGATTTTGTGTGGGTGCAAATTTGTTTTACAAATATGACCATGGCGAGTATTTAACTAAAATTCCTAGTATTATATATATCTTATATTCGAATATACTATCTAACTGTTAATTTTATATTTTGTCTCAAAGTTGAATACCGCGTGCGAAGATTTGCACAATAATTCTTTCAATTCAATCCATTGATTCCATGTAAACTGACAGCACTTAAAAGTTGTCCTCTTCCCTAATAATAATAATAAAAAAAAGACATTAAAAATAATACTATTTAGGTCCATTTTTTCAGATTAAATCAATTTGAATAATTTCAAAATTGTGCTCCATTTCTCTAGCATACTACACTTCAATTCCATTTATTTTATACCTTTCAAAAATTCAAATGTAGTAATTTAAGTAATCGTTCGCTATAAAGTATAAAAAGCATCAGCAATAAACTCTGACAGTTTGGACACAATAATAATTATGAGATCTTTTTATATAATTTTTTTTGGGCGAATTCGATTAAAAAGATGACGCGGTTAATTTGAACCAGTAAAACTTTCAAATAAAATGTACTTGTCAAAGCTTCACAAATCAATGAACTACTGTAGGATTGCAGTGGTTTTAGTTTCTAAAACAACGGTAATGTGCATGAGTGGTAAAAAAAAATCCCAGTTTCCTCTATTTTGATATTAAGATGTGTTTTCCAAACAGTTGACCAAATACGACTAGAACACCATCTTTTATATCTCGATCATATGTCATTACTGAAATATGGCCTATGATCGAGTTAATATTTTCGATAATACTCGGCATTCCATTCGTCAACCAATAATAGGTATATGTGTACATAATTAATCCATTTAATCATATTATATTTTTGGAAACTGTGAAAACATTTCTACTTTCTATTCTATGACTTTCTATTATTAATTTCCCAAGTAGAATAAAACTTTTCAACATATCTATCTATACATTGAATTCTTCACGAAGAATGCTGTTTGTTAAAATTAATTAACTTTCATACTTTTTAATACATTTGGATTTTATTCAAACCCTTTCTTTTTGCGGTTATTTTCCCTAATGCTTTTATACATTATTCGAATGCTTCATTGTAAGTTTAGAATTTTAGTGCAAAAAAAAAAACATTCGTATATTTGAAGATACTTGGCTATAATCAAAAAACTTTTACGAGGATTCATTTAGTTCAATAAATAAAGAAAATTTCTGGATTTATTTTGATTTTTCAATGAATTTTTTTATTAATTACGTGAGAATAGCTACATACTCAATTGCTCTTCATCAATTGTACTGAACAAACAATTTAATATTATGAACCTATAAAACATAGAAGATACGAGCGATATACAAAAAAAAGCGATGCAATTGATGATTCTAACTTCCTTTGTCTGATAACATATGCATCTTTAGTTTAGAGAAATTTCGAATTGGACACTATCCACAATACTTCCGAAAATAACAATTACTCCTTTTGTTTAAACAGGAACTGGAACTTTTTTTTTTTGGGTTAATTTGTGATATGGAATAGAAAAGCTTAATTTTGACAGCTTAGACATCTAAAAGATAAGAAATTATGACAAAGGATATACGCTTGAAATTAATTTTTAATCATAAGTTATTTTTGGTGGTTATTAAATTACAGAATTGGTGTAAATGACAAAGTTACACTGTTATAGATACTTTAAACCGAGCAGCTATCATCAATCGCATAATTATTGAACAGAAACATTTCTGACACGAAAAATTGAGGCACTTGGAAGCGCTACAACATACCACCTAATGATGGTGGGGTAAAGTAGATAAAATATTTTTAGCCTGATCGACAAACATGAACATGCAGCTTCACCACATCAAAGAAATTGGATTGACGTTCGGTCGAGATATTGGTGACACCATGTAAAGGTAAATAGTATAAGTGACCTTAATATTAGTCGGGTCAATGAATTCGTTATTATTATATAACACCATTATATTTATATGGCTATTTGGCATATATAACTTTAACTGAAATATGCAATATGTATGTTAATTGCCTGCAATGTTCAGCCATACATTTTATATATTCGAAATTGCCTTTAAAATGAGGATTGTTTCAATTAATATTATTATTGTTCGTCAATACGTGAATTATGTTCTGTATACGTTGTATTTGAAATACAAACTGATATATAGTAGAACATTTTCAGTATTCACAATTTTGAAATTAATTATAGAAAGTATTCACAAAATTATTATTATCATAATTTCGAAATAACTTCATTTGCACAGGTGTTGTATTATAACCACTTGATAATTATAATAATCCATAATTAATCTCCGATTGTGTGATATCATCGAAAACTCAAAGCAGCTAAAGAACATTTAAAGAATTTAATGGGATTACCATTTGGGCTAGGTTATTCACAAGTTTATCATAAGTTTCTTCAAATTGGAAACTTTAGTTATGTAAACAAACATATTATTTGGGACCTGTAATGGTAGAATCATATGGTTAAATCAGTGAAGATAGCTCATGTCATATCAAAGGAATTTAATGCAAATGTGTACTATTCGGTGAAAGGAAAGAAGATAGAATACTGCATGTACAGATGAAACCATTTTGTGGAAATGTTGATCAATTAAGGACCAATTTTAATATTTAATATATCGACTAACTTACAAACAATACGTTTTTTATTGAAATTATATTATTGAAAAACATACCAAGTATATATAACGTATGCATTTATAGAACTGTTTTGTATTGACCACATAAACATTTTACCTCAATTGAAACACTGGTAATATTAACTATATCGAATGAGTGTCATGAAGAAACAAGATCTCCAATTAAAAGTAGATTTTCATTGTAGACTTCTAGGATCCGTCTCGTCCGATTTTATGACGTATTACCTCGATTTTGATTGTTTCTAGCAGAGAAAAGAGACGAGACGAGGCTCATAAGTCTACAATGAAAATTCACCTTAATCTCAAATTGAATGAGTTAATTTATGGTAATAAATAATATATCGATATACTACTTTTACCATATGTTGAAGAATATTGATTGGCGCCTAAAAGGAGTATATGTCTAAATGTAGAAACACTTCATTATTTACGATTTGCAGATTATGTACTATTAATTGTTCAACGTTTCGATGTGTCCCTTGCGATGCCGTTTACACTATGGTCTCTATATCCAACTGTTTACGAGAAATTGCTATTTCTGTTTTGAATATAAAACGTTGTGTATCAGGTCATCATAATGTTCAGAAGATCTATTATGTATAAAACGCAAATATCACGGAAACGGTTAAAGATAGAAGCTTCGAATCTGCGAAAGAATTATGTAGAAAGTCGTTGCTCATATTTTGCAATTAAATACATTGCTGACATCCTAGTAATAGCACGAGTTTTTTCGATTGTTTAGACTAATTATTGTAACAGAATATATGGCATATGTGCTAACATAAAATTTATTCAGAAATAAACAGTTCAAGAAGTTACAATAACCATAACAAAGTCAGCAAATTATTATTAACATGGTTTTGTTTTTTTTTTTTTTTTTTTGATTTTCTTCACCTCTGACCCAAATAGTCTATTAGATTTTATTTACTATATATGTTTTATGTAAGCAATGCGATGTCTATTTGAAAGAGATCGTGTGTTTTTGTTTTTATTTATAATCACTTTTTATTAGTATTTTATAAATTACAATTTGTTTAATCAACCTTTAAAGTTTTTTTTATTGAACTCCCTGTCCAAACTCCATCAAGCAATATCACGCAAATAAATGACTATATTTGATTTATCTCCTACAATATTTTACCACCTGCATACTCATACTCATTGGATTGGAAATGTTTATTTGATGAAGATATAATTAATCAAATATGATAATATCAAGCTACTGAAAAATAACTGAATGCAGTATGCATACAAAACAGGTACAGATGGAAAGATGTTTATCAGAACATAATCACATTTCATGATTTTACTACTTATATATGTTGGTATTGCTCATACAAATATTAAATTTTAGTAGGTGGCATATCCTCTCATTTATATATATATAACATCTATCAACGATTCTGAAATAAAGTCAACCTGCAGAAAAGTATGAGATGCAGCAGTAAGTAGACAATAGAATGAACAAATAGTATCATTAGAATAACTATCCATTAGAAACATATAAAATATTTAGTTGATTCATTCTTATTATCATCTAAATAAAAAAAAAATAAGATCTTATTAATTTGATTACATCCATTTGTTATTTTCACTTCGAAAGACGATATACGGTTGCATAGCATATAATTTCATGTAGGCATCAGTTACGAAGGAAATTGTATCACTTGAATATTTCGAATATATACCAAAATTGAATGCTTTTTTTAAAATTATGCATCGTCTATCATGTGCGCAAAGTCCATGCCACCGCTATTCAAACAGGATGAATTTTGAAAAAAAGAAATGTAATTTCAATACGATAACAGTTTCTATGCGAGCGGATATTGCGAAAGCTTTTAGTTACAATGAACTTTCGTACAGTAAAGAGTTCAACTTCCACTTAATAATTTTAGTTGAACTTTAAATGTTGATGTTAACGGTTCGAAATTTTCTTTATAATTCATGGCACATAAACGGAAATAGGATAATTTTAGAAAACTTACTATTTTATAGTGAATTAATAATGGAAAAGTGATTAATAACTTAGTTGCAATGTGAAAACTTAGCAATTTCTAAAATTTATTTAAAAATGTATATGTTAATTATTTTATTATTTGAATTTTTAAAAATTATAAAAACCATCAAAAAGTTTTAAATTTAGAACAAATTTGGATTACAAAACTTGGTTTAATTTAAATGTGTTTTTATACTCGTAGTGTATAGAAATTAATGTGATTTTAGTATCAAATCATTTATTTCTGTACCAAAATTTAAGTAAAATTGCAGTGGGTTCATTAAGTTTAAGTGTTAAAGAAGTGCATAAATAATAAAGTAATTATAGAAATATCTCGAGAACGTAATTAAGAAATTGTTTTCTTTATTATTTAAAAAAAAAAAATGAAATTTAAACTCTGTCCAAAATTTGTAAATTCTAAGTTTAAGCAAGCCCACAAATTCCGTTTAAAAATGAGTTTGCTCTATAACTTATCAAAATCTATTAACGCTAATTCAGTCTAAAAATGAGTTTGCTCTATAACTTATCAAAATCTATTAACGCTAATTCATTTATTCAATATGTTCTTTGCCCAAAGTCACTGAAAATGATTATAAAATAAAAGATATTCTTACTAATATTAGTTTGACTCAAGGTCTGACTCTTACGTTTTAAAGAAATTAGATTGATGTACGCACGTTTCTGTAACACCTAACTCATGTTACCGATTGATGTCGTTCAAATATCTATATTGTTGTTATGATAGTAAAATGATGTAACTTCAAATTGAACTATTTACGTTTCGAATGATATTTAATTACAATGAAAAATGAAATAATGGAATATTTTATTAGCTGACGAAAAATATTATTGGATTAATTTTCGTATCGAACTCAAAAATAACTTGCAGGAACATTTCCAGTAATACAATGGGATTTATTTAAATGTATGGAAATTGGGTGTCATATTAAACTGAAATCGAGAAATGTAAGAAAAATTACGTCTGCACACCTTTCTTCCACGGTGTATTGTGAGTGGATCGAAATACAAAAACTCATGATTTTTCATGCCCGGCCAACCAATATTATAAATAGTTATAAACTCATGCTCTCATGTAACACTCACAAGGGTCACTATCACCTAAAATTCGTGCGTTTGAATCGGTCATTGAAGGACAAACGAAAAAGTTATTCCACAACATGACAATGCTCGAGCACATGTTGAATGGCCAGTCAAAGACAAAGTTCGCTCATATGTATATTATGAGTGTTTACCCTAGATCCAAAATTACTCTGTATAAGATATACATTGACGTAGCTTATGGTAGAGAGCTTTCCAGCGTTTTCAAATATGCTTAAAAAAAATATTCTGCATCAGGAGAATTACATTATTTGAATTTGTTTATATCTCATTTAATATTTAGATAATACATCATGATCTTCATCCCAAGTCAATTGTCTCTATAAACATATTCATCTATTTTGCCCCTTAAAATGTCTAGAAATTCGTTAAATGGTAATTTCGTTGGGTGGACATACGTCAAAGTTTTTGGAACTGATCTTTGAGTTTGTAAATATGTGTTTGATTCAATTATTTTATTAGTGTACTCATCCATTAGGCTTCTTATAATTTTAAACAATATGTCTTGCACAGATATATAGTGTTTGCTAACTCCTGGCAAAATTTTGTCCAAGCCTTTTGTTGTTCCACCAAAGAATTTTGCTTTAAAATTGTTTGTCGCTAATAATTATATTACTTACACTTACAATATTTAATCACTGCTAACGTAATGTACAATTGTTTAGAATTTTATTTTTTATATTATATAGTGTCTAATGTTTACCTTATACTTACTCCTGTTTTATTTTAAGATTTCTAAAAGTATATAAGTATTAATAAAAGGTTTTTTTTTAAACTATGATTCTTTATTTACAATAGTAAATGTACCATAATTCTCATACACAATTTAGCCGGAGTCTACGGATTTAAGGTACGTTAGTTTAGACTTTCTCACAAATTTCTCACTCTCTAATTTTTGAATTCAAATTCAAATTCAAAATCAAAAATCTTTAATTACACAAAACTTGTTAAAAATACATTATTTACATATTGTCATCGATACAGTGCACATCGTGTCCTGGAATATATTATTGAAGGGAGTTGTAATTATCGACATTTGTGATGGTACTGTTAAATTAGATTAGACCTGAATAAAGTATACCAAACTGATGATAAAATCTTGTTCGTTCATTGTTATGACCAATGTTATATCTAGAAAATAAATTTCTTTGTATAGTTGTATTGATATGTGCAAATATATTCTAAGCTATGGCGTCTGAATTTAAATTATAGGTGTGTTTGGGAAGATTTGTCGATGCTAACTATCCTAGTTTAGTATTGATAATTATATAGTATATAGTGGTAATTAAATCTCATGTTGACCTCCCGTAAAGTTAGCTCACATAGACTTATTTTAAATATAAAATAAATGCATAATGAAAGCGATGAATTAAATTAAGTGTATTTAATAATATTGAGTAATGAACCTATAATTATTCAGACGCACATTCATGATTTTGTAAACCATGTTATGGAAAAATCTCAATTTTGTATCGGCGGGTCGATGATTGAAGATTAGTAAACGTTGTTGTTATCATATATATCTGTTCATTATAATTTAAATAGTACATATTATATATATAGAACAATTTACATTGGGATTTGCATAGTGCCTAATTTTATTTTAAAAAAATAATATTTGACATAGTCTGTCAACTTTTTCGATCCCATCGATGCAACATATTGTAGGATATTCGGCCCCATCAATTTTGGATCCGGTTTTTTCAATTTTCTCACACCTTTTATTACAGTGCTTTGTGTGTTTTGTACTTCAACAGCACCTTCACTTGGATTACAAAATGAAATTCGTATGCATTGTACTGTACAAAGTTTACTATTACTGACATTTCGGAATACTACTGGATGAAGACATATATCTAGTGGATTCCATTCGAATTGGTTCTCAATTAGAAATTTAAGCTATACAGTAAGAATGTCTTATAAGTCTGTCCAAGAGTGCACGTTCCGGAATCAATAACAAAGTTCAAACACCACAATATTATTATAGACTTTAAAACAAACATTTGTCAAATTTTAAGTAACTGAATTCATGTGATTACGACACATATCGAGCTGAAAAACTATAATTTAATAATTCATTAATTTAAAAATAATAGATAATCAGTTATGCACTTAATGAAAATTCAGTATGTGTGACAGGAATATACAGGATACTATAAATATATATAATGAAAAAATCTAAATTATTATTTATCAGACTCACCGATAAATCGCTCCAGAACAACAGAAGCTTTTTGGGGAAAAATATTTTTAAGAAAGCTTGAATTGCACTTTCTAGAATATGCGCATTTTGTTACGATAATTAATTCTCTCTTTTATCGTATATACCACTGACTACATTTTATAGTGCAACAACTCATAAAAAGTTCCATTAAAATAGGGTGATACAAAAAAAACCAAAGGAAAAAAAGAAGTCATACAAAATTTTTTTTTTTAAAAAAACGACAATAATCCTTGCATTTTGTGCATCATGTTCCACTGTAAAAGGATGCAAAAAGCTTTTGGTTTCATTGAACTGATTTTCCAAGAAGAGGTCAAACTTTCGTTTAATAAATTTTATTAGTTGAACTTTAAATGTTGATGTTAACGGTTGTGTAATTTTCTAGACTTTTCTTCTTGTATAAAATACTCATTTTTAGATCACATTTAATCAATTATTTAAACTATCCAACTGAATAGTTAATAAATAAAATGATAAAATATTGATTTGAAAATGTTCTGACAAAATAATTTTCAGTGAAAATCTTGAAATTTTAAGAATATTTTTTCAATGATCACATGTACATAGATTACATACGTATCAGGCATACATACGTACGTATCAGTCATATGTGGAAGTTGAAAGGATTAATGTTATATTTATGGAAAAAATAAAAAAGTTTTAAAAGACGCTTCTAAAAGCCTCTTTCTTTAAATCGTAAAGGATACATTTATTTTTAGCGATATTTTTATTTTATAAGCTGTTTGTAATCGATTGTGAAACGTACATTGAAAAATCGCTTTTGTTGGATTACCTTTTTATGTAATTTTTTGGAATTATAAATCAAATGCTGTAAAATTTTCTTCAAGATTTCAATACAAAATAATAAGTTTAAATTTTTCTGATAAAAGAAATTAAATATCATAATATAATTTTCCTATTTTTATCCTTAAATTTAACAACCAATATATTTTCCATAACATACAAGCGTATAGTCCTTCCTATAAATGGAAAATATTGAGGAAAATTTTCACATTGAAAGTGAATAATATGATGGAAATGATTGTTATGAGATTTATTATGGATGACTTCAGTTCTGTTATGTACAGTGTTTGCTTTTATTTGGGGGTGTACAATACAATGAATATTAAATTTATGTCACATAGTCCTAGTCTCAATATTTTAAAAAATATCAGTAACTTGTATACTGTTTCCTACCATCCTTGTGAGTTTTATTGTGACTTCGACGTCATAGAACACTTTTAAATATGAAGTTAATTTTAAAATTTTTAGGCACGAACTTGATTTATTTTCTAGTAAGAAGTATATAATGTTATTGGGTATAGAAGTTGCCAACAATATCGGGGTTGATTCTTCCCTTATTATATTTGGAACAATATAAATATATAATGGTGGAAAATGTTGTACAGAATTTCTTGAACAACTAATCGAATGTGTTTGACATAAAATTTTTAAAGGAACTGTGAATTTCTGGATTTGATTTCTTATTCTTTTATATGTTCCATTATTTTCTTGGGTACCTTTGTAAGATATTACAATAAATGTGTACAAATTCTTATTAAGAATATAATATTTTATGTACATAAGCTGTACTTGATTGGGAAATATTGTTCTGATTTAAAGAAATTCAATATAATTATTCTACCACTTTTATGTCTTATATGTTCTAAAAAAAATACCACACAAATAAACCAAATATATGATATATATATTCAATGTTATATATATATTTGAGTATAACTTATTTATATTACTAAGGTTTCAAATATACAAACATCCGTATATGGATTTAATTGGAAACAATAAAAAGAATTATATCTGAAGGTTAGACCATTATTATACATCAAGCAACGTGATTGTTCAATTGTTTTCTTCTTTCTTCATTACGTCATAGACTCTAACAATTTAGTTTTGAGATGCGGATATCCAACGTTCTCGCTTCGCACATCTTCCACTGGGCCGTGTTCCACCCAAGGTTCTACCTGGCTGTTGTTTCATTGCAATATTTGTTATTCTATTATCTGGCATTCTTTCAACATGGTATCTCCATCAATAACGCCTCCTGGTTCTTGTACATCTTACTATGTCTTGAATTTGACACTCATCTCGGATTTCATCACTTCTGATTCTGATCTCTGAGCGAATAATCGGTGATTGTACGTAAGATATTCATTTCTGTTGTCGTCATAAGTTATTTAATTCTGAAAGTATCAACGCGGGTTTCTATTGCATATGTTAAAATCGATCTTACATATCTTGTAAAATCGTATTTTAATTTCTAGCAAAATGAATCTGATTCCTCATATGACGTCCAGATATTGAATGCACCATGTTGATTTGATAGTGAACTTCTGCAGTAAGTTCTCTCTCTGATCAATTAGAATGTCATCTACCACTACAATTAGTTGTAACAATTGATTGTGTTTCGTCCTCATTTTCTGCAATGAGATCAGCATCGTCCGCATAATAAATGATACTGATCAGTTGATTTCACATTCTATTACCAATTCCAGTAGATTTAATTTTCAGTTTGATTTTGTTCATAACCATATTGAATAGTATTGGGCTCATGCTATAAACCTGACGGATTCTAGTTAATATTGGTATTTGTAAGCTATATGTTTTGTGTTGTTAACATTTATCTGCTGTATAAAACAAAATTTCGCTTAATATTAGCTCCTTCTAAACTGTTTATACCATCGTCAAGTTGGATACGGTTGAAAGCTTGTGAAAGATCGACGAATCATATGAAAATCGGTGTATTGTATTCAATGCAATTCTTCATAAGTTGTCGTTATATAAATATAAATATCTGAAGCCATTATGTTCTTCGCAAATCTCAGTTTTTGAAGTGATTTATTGCCAATAATTCAGCACTTAATAAAGTGATACCACGATAGTTTTATTGCCTTTTTAAATATAAGTATTGTGACACTACTTCTCCAATCTGTGTATATTTCAGTACGTTCAAGTAATTTATTGACCTGTTTAACAATCTCAGCAATTTGATTGTCCTCACCATATTTCAGACAATCGTCTGGGATATCATCAATACCGGAAAATTTTCTATTTTTCAATGTTTTAATTGCTTATTTAATCAGATGTTGGTTGACATAAAAAAAAAAATCTTGAACTCTGTGTCTCGTATGCCTCAAATGAAACTGATCTGTTAAAAAAAATATTTTTAATGCGTAACCCATGCTTCAGCAGATACTGATGAATTTTGTGTATATTCATTTACAGGTTTCTTTCTGTTTCACCGAAAGTGCCAACATTTTTGTTTGTTTACGTTCCATGTCTTTACAAAAACGGTTCCAGTATTCGTTTGTAATTTGCGTTATTTTGGCATTAATTCTGTTTCTAATGAGTTTATATATACTCTGTATTCTACCAGGGTTTATTAGGCTTTTGTATTTCAGATACGCCTTCCGTTGTTCCGTAACCAAAATCTTCACTTCTTCTGTAAACCATGGTTTAATGTTGTGTTTTGCATGAATATTAAGTTGTCTTCGTCCAACTGCTTCATATGTTGCGTTATTCATATTTTCTTTTAACTTGTACCATACCTGTTCGCCGATATCTTTATCGCTGACGGAATTGTTCAAGATTTTAAGTTGTAATCTGTTCTCATATAGCTGCCTTGTACTTGAATCCATAATAGATTTAATATTTTTTTATTCTAGTCTCTAAACAGTTTCGGTGACATTGTATCAACCTGTTGAACTCCTCTCTTGTGTTTAATTTTGTTTGTTTTCTCCTGAATCTATTCCAAAATCTCGCCTATTCTCATGGCTAATTTATTTGTTGGACTTTTTGTGACAATTTTTTGTGGGATAACGTTATAGTATAGCGGCAAAAGACTGTCGGTTGAAAAGCAATGGCGGTGTAGGTACATAGTTCAAAAATAGGGCTACCACAAACAAACTTATCAATCCGAAATGGACAAGTGAAAAATTTTTAAATAGAAGAATTAGTGTCTTAGGTACTTATTGTTGAAAACTGGCTTTTGTGAAATATTGGATGATATTCGTTAATTACTAAATCTTGCAGCTATACAATAGTATCGACTTGAATACACGTATTTCAAGGTTTATGTGGAATTTGCAATTTAAAATCACACCCATGCCTTTTATCCGCGTAATTCGACATGTTTTTCCAATTAACTTCCCAAATACCAATCTTCATCTCACACTTCAATTGCAGTAGCAGGTCCATATCTGTTAGTGCCAACAAACATATAACGGCAATATCAATATCTTCAATTTCTTTTTATTTGACCATATAATTCACCTTTTAGACTAACCGAAACTAACAGCAATAAAATTAGCGAAAAAATATATCCTTGATTAATGCTTGAATGTACATCAAATACATTTTAAAGTTTTCCACGATGCAAATTTGTGGAATGCTAGTCTCAATAAAGAACGTGGATCATGTTTATCAATTTAGACGGTTGTTTAATTTCTAAAAATTGTTTACATCTTAATCGAATCTTTATTAAAATTTGACGAAAAGAATATAGAATAATGTATACCATTCGATCATCTGTCCGACTATGATTCTTAATGTGTTCATGTTATTTGTGTACGATCTGCTTCTTTCTTCAGTAATGGGTTCTGCATCCTGACGAGGTGACGTTACCCGATAATACACTTCAATTCTGATTTAGTAATAATTTTTTTTTCGCTTCCCATCCTATTACTCATTTCTCGCCAGCCCATGAACATGCATGCATTATCATTATGTTTTTTATAGCAATAAATATTTACTAAAAAGGATTTTTGAATTGAATTGAAGGAAACTTCTCGCAGTGTCTAAAAATCCATTGAAATGTTAAGATGTAAATTATGTACTGGATATAGACTGACAGATTTGTATATTCCTCTTTGTGTTAAATATTTACAGATTACACCAAATATATAATAGTTTTGCATCGTAAATATATATATTATTAACCCCAAATTTGACGCAACAAATGAGGGTTTGTTGCCCATTTATTAACAATGCATAGATATACTATGTATAATATCAACACATTTTTTTTATTAACTTCTATAGAAAGTACTAAGTCTACATTATGGAAACTTAATGTAGACTTAGTGCAAGTGTTGACTGGTCTGAAGTATTTATATTTTGTAAGAAATGTTTAAGTGTCCTTAGAAATAAAGTCCTGTTTTATTATTGTGTCACCTGTTATCAAGAAAAATATTATTATATAAAATTTTCTTTATGTACAATATAATAGTATGGTAGTTATTTAACTTGTATATTCTTGGGAAAGTTTAATACTAGCTCTAAAAAGAAAATTCTTACATTTTATAGAACTGCTTAGAAAAGGGATATTTCAGTTCAATTGAATTTTATTATATGTGATTAAGTACGATTATAAATAGTCACTTACAATGTTCTGGATAATAATTAAAAAGGGCATAAAAAAAAAGTACATGTTTTAATTAAAATTCTATACAATTCAGCGTTCTAATTGACAAATTTGAAGCGTTTGGCTTATGTTGTTTATATTCTTAAAATGTACTTAAGCATTCTATATTTTGTTTCAATTTTATTAAGCAATTTAAATTTTAGCTCAACACAAATTCAGATAATCATTTTGTATAATATTGATCCAATTTTAGTTCGACAGATTTCACATGAAATTTCTAAAAAAGTACACATAAATAACAAGAATCTATAAACTTTGTTATATCGCACAAAGATGAATGACACTGTAGCTTAAGGCAATCAGTATATTTTCTTCCTATTCAGCATCTCCATACGACTGTTCTCAACTAATATTTATTGTTGTCTTGGAAAGCCAATATCCAGTTTTCACACTCCTAATACGTCTTTTCCTCCAAATTCAAGAACGCGCCCATCTTATTATGTACTGGTTTTAATTCATTGCCTGATCAAATGAACATATATAGAATGTAATACCATGATATTGTTGCCCTCATAATTTCTCTTGATCTGGACGTATCAGCCGATGATGATACGGTAGCATATGTTATAATCGGTCGAACGCATGTTTTGTAAATTCGACCTTATTTCCTTTAAGAATTAACATATTGTTCCATATGACGTCGTTTACAATTTATTATGGCATTATTGGGTTTATGAAGAACCTCATTAGTAATAGGTTCGTCATTTACTAACTATATCTTGAATTCTTGTCTATTAGAATTGATTTCATTTCCCTTGTAAATATCAAAAATTTTGAATTTTTAAGAAGTTATCGAAAAATAGTGCAAATTGAATCTGATCCACTAAACTATCGTCGTATCAATTTTGTGGATCAGATCTTTATGTTGGTTTTGTTACTTTGTTCTTTAATCTGTATGGGTATGTCATTTTGTTGCAATAATTTATTTTCTTCATCATAATTCATATTTGAAATATCGTTAATACCTGAAGATTTTCTAATTTTTACTAATTTTAATTGCATGTTCTGTGAGAAATTAATTAATTACAAAATTATAATTTGCCTCATTATGAGTGCCTTAATTAGATTAATTATGGGTGTGAATAGAAATTTTGAAAAATTAGTGATCAATTGTTCAAAAGATATATTGATGGATCCTGTATATATTCAAAATTCCATGTACTTTTATTTCGTGCATTTTAATATTTCTGATAATCTTGTATTACCGATAGTCTTCTAAAATTTATTTTTTTTTTTTTTGGTATTTTAGATACGACTGACATTTTGCAGCCCATTCGTTCAATAAATCATGTTATTTTTGTTTGGTATGTTTATTATATGTTAACTTTCCAGTTGAATATGTGTCCGGTCGTCATTATATTATATTCTTAAAGTAATCGAAGCTGTTTCTCCGGTATCTTATTCAACATTGATACAGTGTTTTGTTTCCAAAATTTTCATTTAATCTATTCTCGTACATCTATTCTATACTTTAATCCATTATAGATTTAAATATGATTTTTTGAATACATTCCGGAGCCTTAGTTTTATGCGTTCAACAACAATTTTGATTTTTCAGAGAAGTAAACTGTGATCCGTATCAACATTTCCATAGCATATTGATCTTGCTTCCAATATCTATGTACGGTTAAAATGTCTATTTCTTATTATGTAATCAAAGTTTGACTTGTGTTTTCCAATTGTTTTTGTTCTAATCTTCTTGTGAATGAAAATTTTGTTCATTCATACTTCATTAACAGCATCTGATTTTCCAATTCTGGAAATTCACATCACGAATAATTATTATTTTATCATTCGTCAAAATAGCTTACATAAAATTATAACTCATAGATAGATTCAGCTTGTTTGCGTAATTTATTAGCGTCAGATGTACACGAATTTCATATTTATAGCTGTGCAAAAATGTTTTGTTCAAGGACACTGTTAAAAGCTCGAGAACAGAAACGTTCACAGCTATCCGCAATGGACAAGCATGGTATATTTTAAATGAATAACCTACACATTTCATTTGCACAAAAGTGGAAAGAATTTGGAAAGGTCTAATCGAAGAATGGACTGAAAATGTAATGAAAAAGTGAAATGAATGGTTTTATAGCAAATGATCAAGAATCGCATAGTTAATTAGAATCACCTAAAAGTTGCATCCGCGTGTCCGTTTGTCCGTCTGTCCGTCTGTCCGTCTGTCCGTCTGTCCGTCTGTCCGTCTGTCCGTCTGTCCGTCTGTCC
>JANSTX010021772.1:8656-33679 GCA_027564355.1 Penthetria funebris
AATATCTGAAGTTTATGTATGCAGCAATTTACATCCTATTTTACAAATAATATTAGAGAGAAAAGAATAAAATAAATAAAATAGACAAAAATGTCGTTCATTACTGCAATAACAATAAATAAACGATTTTCGATTGCTTAATTTGACTAATAATTAGCAATAACAAAAGTGTGATGTTATCTACAAGTACTAAACATTTTCATATTTACCTTCAACATATTTTTAGAACAAAAATCGGCTAAGGTCACACCTAAACTCCATTCAATATTATTTCCAACTTTTTGAATTCTCATTCTTTCAAAAACTGAATTAGTTTTTGCTTTTATAATAAACATTTTTCCATTTTTTAATGCACCTTCAACATTGAATAATTGATCGATATGAACTAAGTTATATCCCATAATTTTAAATTGATAGTTTGTATTTAATATGACAGGTACATTGGTAGTTGCAATGTTAGTAGGAACTATAATTTTTTGAGTGGATTCAACAAAATCGTTAAAATCGTCATCATCATCAATATAATCTTTATCTGTTATTATATTTCCACTTTCAATATTTTTATGTTCTTGTAACGTCATTGTAGATGGTTTTTTTAAATTTGTAATAGTTTCAGGAGCCAAAGATGTAACGTACAATTGTTCCTTACGTATGTTATTTTCAATTTCATCTACATCATCTGGGAAATCATCATCTTCATCGGGATTAAAGTCAGGCACCCTTATATTTGTATTGTTTTGTATCTTGTTAGGATTTACTGAAATTTGATTCTCAATTTCACTACTTATTAATATTAAATCATCATCATCTTCATTAAAAAAATTATCAGCTAAATTATTATTTTTATTATCATCTGTTGCGTTTGATTTCATATTATGTTTGACATTATCACTGCCGTCTATGTTCACATTTAAGAAAAAGTCGTCATTTTCGCCAAATGCATCAACTACTGAGAAATTTGTTGTTGGAATATTTAAGTTTGGAATATTTGACAACATGTTCGTTGTATTCGGCTGCTCAATTACTATTGTTTCTAAATGAAATAAAAATTTAATTATTAAGTAATACATCATATAAAAAAAATTACTACCTTTATAGTCACTATTAGGATTTTCTTTTAAAGGTAAATTTAGAGTACGTAATAACACGTTCTCAAATGCGTTAGAAATTTGTAAACTCTCCACTTCACCTCCTAAAATCTTTATGTTTTCTGGAGATAGAAGTAAAACTTTGTTTACGCAGCGAATGGAACCTAAATGCAAAAAAAAAAGATAATTGAAATATTCGTTTTGCTTGGAAAGAATAATCATTATATTATTATATAATTATGAATTTAATTGAATTTTATAAAATATTATATTATATTAGTACAGACAAGAGAGGGGTATTATTCTACGTTAAATTAACGCTAAATATTTGTACTTTTACCGAGATGATTAAATGGAAATTTAACGAGATAATTAAAATATGATTTATACAGAAATAAAGCTTGAAAGGTAACACATGATTCTGGCATTTAAAAAATACATTTTGAAATTGTCAATCCTATCCTACATATAGTAGTATATATAAATATATATATAATATATACAGATTAATGATTTAATCAGAAATGTCAACGAAAATAAGTGGTCGAGTACCCAATGACTTCTCGTGGAAGTAAAAATGGTCTGAGTTACCTATATGTTAGTGGATTACGAAATAATGCCATTAGTTATTCAAATTGTCGCCATTTTATACTGATAATCAATCGATTTGATATTAAATTGTTAGCTTCATCTACAATCGTCCTTGATATTTAAAACTGGTTTTGACATTATTTTTACCATGCATAGTAACAATTCTTCTTCTTCTTTCGTTAGGTCATAGACCTGTGTTTTTCTAACAATTTAGTTTTGAGATACGGATGTCCAACTTTCTCGCCATCTCTTAGGAGGCTTTCTATAGGCCGTGTTCAACCTGGGTGTTGTTTCATTGCAATATTTGCGATTCTATCATCTGGCATTCTTTCAACATGCTCTCTCCAACAACGAATTCTGATTCTTGTCCATCTTACTATGTGTTCAATTTGACATTCATCTCAGATATCATCAATTCCGATTCTATCTCTGAGTGAACACAAATTCAAGTTTTCGTCAATAGGTGCCTCAGACGCATACTAAATATTTTCTGGCTAAATATAATTTCAAATGAGAATTTGTGGAGACTGGCAGATCTGGAGACGATGAACAAAATTGTTAGCCGAGTTAAGTGGCATTGAATACACTGAAGCGATCGGCCGGTAATATTGCAAATTACGCACTTGACTGGAATCCGCAGCGTATTAGAAGACCCGGTGGTCCAAAAACAACGTGGCAAAGAGACTGGTACCAGTGGAAGATGATGTAGTGAAGTGAAGGTGCTGGCCAGAGTTCGAGTGCGGTTGTTCATGACGCCCCATGTTCCCAAGTGGAGTAAAGGTCGAATTAGGTTGTCCCCATCATATGTCAGCCACTCTGATATATCAACAATACCAGGAGATTCTCTATTTTTCAATATTTTAATTGCTTGTTCAATCAGATGTTGGATGACATAAAAATTATTATCTTGAACTCTGTGCCTCGTAAGTTTTAAATTAAATTCTTCTCTGTTGGTAAATACATTTTGGAAATGCGTAACCTATGCTTCAACAGATACTGGGTATATTCATTTACAGGTTTCTTTCTATTTCTGAGAAAGTTCCAAACTCTCGTTTGTCCACCATGGTTTAATGTTGTGTTTTCTATAGGTATTAATTTGCCTTCGTCCAAATGCTTCATATGTTGCGTTATTAATATTTTCTGTTAACTTGCACCATGCCTCTTCGACGTTATCTTAATCGTTAATGGAATTGTTCAAGATTTTAAACTGTAATCTGTTCGCATATAGCTGCCCCTATTGCTTGGATCTATAATAGAATCAAATTCCAAAATGGTGATTAATTTCGCAATATTTAAAAACTTTTAAAAACAAATAGATTTCGGGTGATTTTTTTAACATATGTTCGGTAATGAATATGTAAAAATAATAATATAAATGAAATGCATTTGCCCACCTGATAACATAATCTTAATTCCTGGACTTAATTTCGTATGTAAACAAGTAATCGGTTTATATTCCATGGCTGTAACAGTTTTCAATCCATCAGTGAATTCCAATTTTAGCAATCGTTTTCTATTGTATGATATTTAAAAATAAAATTTAAATTAATATTAGAATTAAATATAAAACTGAAACTGTTACTTTTTTATAACGATAGATTGCCTCTCTTGCTTTTCTTCAGTTGTTTCATCTAGTGTTTTATTATATAGGCGTCTTAATTGATCATATGCGGATTCGGCTGAAAACAGTTCTATTTGAAAAAATGTATTATTTGTATATATATGCACTTACATATATCTGTAATGTACTGCAATTGAAGAGGGTATTTGCCATTGAGTATAAAAGAATCCTTTTTATTAATCACAGAATCTGGTAGACATCCAAGACCAATTTCAAAAAGATCACCTAAAATCCATTGGTTCATTGCTTCATCATGCAACTTCCTAGCTGTTATGTTTGGTTCATTTGACGAAAAGTATTCAACGCATCTTCAAAAAAAGATATTGACAAAATGCTTAAAATACTATTTGTCACCAATGTAAAATATGGTTATAAAAACTGCTAAGGTAGTTGTTTTATTTATTTAATAACTCTGCCCCGAGCGGTTAGCAAAAAGATTATGTTTTATAACGTAGTATAATAAAAATATCACTTGCAATTGTATACAAAGTTAATTTATTCAATATAACAATTATCACAAATTATAACAAATAACTAACATAATTTACTTTAAAAATTCATTTGAATCTTATTTTCTCGTACAGAAGATTCTTTATTGAAGTTTTACTTGGAGTAGTCAGTATCGAGAACATTCTTGTATTTTCTCAATAGTTGTTTCCACAAAAAAGTCTACAATGTTTGCGGTCATTTGTAGTGTTTTTCATAGATTGTTATTCATTATTTTCGATGTTTCTGTTGGCAGAAACGAGAAGATTTCTTGCTGAAACACAAAGTTGTTATGGAAGAACGTAACAAATAAAGAATAGAGTAGCTAAAGATTTTGTTTTTTTTATATTTTTAAGGCTGCCGATAAAAATCCTGAATTTAAAAACTCTATTTATCTATATCGCATAGATATTTTAATCAGTAAAGAGTAAAAAGTATACATGGTAGGTAACAAATACTACAAGTCTCGGCTTCGCAAAAGAGTTGTAGACCTTTCTTCACTTGAAATCACATAAACATTCGTTATCGGGCGGTTGGTTATTAACTATTTATCTAGACACATTAAGGTCGAAGTTACAATGGTACGTTACATAATGCGTAGATATGAAACACACAGTGAACATTACTTTGAATACCAATAATGATGCTAGGAAACCTGACCACCGATAATGTAAAATATAATAATTGGTTATAAATTGTAAGTGATGATTTATATTACAATAAACTTCTGGGGAAATAGATTTATTAGTAGGGAGACGGTTAAGATCACGAAGATCATGAAGAAAACAAAGACCTAATAAGTACAATTAGAAATTAATTTGGGTATTTAAACAATGCAACAAAACTAAGCCGAACATAATCTATTCACTGTTGAGCATTAAGAGCTGATTTCGATCCTAAATAAATAATGAAAGGAAGAAATAGAATAAGAATTATATTTAACTATTAACAAATAATATTAGTTAGTTTCAGTTTTCAATTAAGTTAAAGAAAAAACCTGAATAAACTAAATTTTTAGCTACTAATTATCTTGTGTGATTTCTACAGACAATAACATTATTACAAATGGATCTATATTGTATCATACCCTTTTAACCAATCATTGTCAACTTTAATGTTGTCTTTTAAAAATTCTTGCTTTAATTGTCGCAAAAGATTTTCCATTGGATTTGTTTAGATTATTATCAATTAATAATTGAAACAACTAAACTAATATTGAAGCTGAAATGTCAAAATATGAACTGTATGGAGCGCGTACATTGACATGTTGTGAACGATATATTTTTTTGGAGATTTTCTGTAAAAATTCTACAGAGCATAAAAAACTGTTTTTTTTCGATACAAATATGTGTTTTTCACAGCATCTTTTTTCGTACATAACTGGCAGTAAAATAATTTGACAACTATTATGCGACACCACTTTGAGAGCCGTAGCTACTTGTGCAGCTCTATTATTTCGTATTTGTTTAAACACCAATTTTAAGTAAAACGCTAGCAAAATATTCTACAACGAAAACGTTTTATTTAATTTATTTTATTATTTAATTTTGATAATATGATAAAAAAAACTTCATCGATTAAATACAATTTATAACCAGTACTTCTTCCATTTCTGTGTAATATGTGAGCTTGAGCTGAAGTGCAGATTCCATGAAAACTCGCGTTAAGAAATTACGAAAAATATTTTCTCTTCATATTCTCTTAGTACTACTTTACGCGGAAACTTCTGAATTTGTCAAATTGACAATTCTGCTCTCGAACTGTTTCATTAGAACGTAACCATAATTTAATACATCATTGTTTTGTCTGGTAGACCCTTTTGTTTACGTTTGTGCCTAAATTCATAATTTTTTTGTGATTTATTTATATTAATATTATTCTATATCTATTCATATAGAAATTTTTAATTTTAACTTTGACTTAAATAAATATATTCATTTTAGCAATGGCACAAAACAAAAATGACTTGTTAGCTGTCTTGCAATTGTTAAGAAAGTATAATTTCAAAGTAAGTTTGATGAAATCTTCATAAGCCAATATAATTTGTATTATTTGTATTATTAGGGAACTGAGGATTTATTTCGTCGAGAAGCAAACATATTAGATAATATCGATAATATTTCAGCTGATTCTGATGTTACAAGCGTATTAGCTGCTTATAAAAGTGAAGGCGATCCAGAGATTTATGAGACAGCATATTTAGAACTTCGCAGATTTGTTGATGAATCTTTAGATATCTATAAGGTATTTATGTACAATTTATGTACCTATAAACTATTCTCTAAAGTGTTTTTTCTATATTATTTTTTACAAAATATAATTAGTAAATGGAGAAGTGATGCTATACAAAATTTACAGCAGGTAAAGATTGTCATTGTCAAAATCTACTTGGTTGCATGCACACAATACAGGTTTTCTAATCGAATTTTGTTATATCCACTAAATATTTGAGTACATCATCATCATCTCGACCTTTACTCCACGTTTCAGCATAGGGCGGCAACTTTCATTTAACTTCACTCTCTTCCACTGGTACCAGCCTCCTTGATGACTGTCCTTTGTCACGTTGTTTTGTAAGACCCTGCTAATTCCAGTCACATGTTGATATAATCGATATTGATGATTTCTAGCGTATCTTTCTATTTCCACGATTTCTACTTTTAAATCTTTATGAAGTCCATCGTTTTTGATGTACCAAGACGCATTTACGATATTTCTTAGCAATTTATTCTGAAATCGTTGAATTACTAGAATGTTGCATTGCTTGGTGCATCCCCAAAGCTGAATTCCGGTCCAAACTGGTTTTAAAATTTATTGATATAATAATATTTTGTTATGTATTGATAGTTGTGAGTTTCTTCCCAGCAACTAGTATATTTTTCTGAACCGTATGCCTAATTCTTCCTGTTTTATTTTAACGTGTGCCTTCCAGCGAAACTTTGCATCTAATGTCATACCGAGGTATTTAGCTTTATTTGAATGTGCTTGATTGTTAATTTAAACCGGTATGTGTTCTACTTTTTTATTTTTTTTATTAGTAAAATTTAACATGCACAGACTTACATTTAGTCTAATACTGCCAATGACGCCGTATTCTCAATTATCTTTAACATTGTAAATGATGCTAAATCACTAAAACTATGAATAATTCGCGATCTATAGGATTTTTTTTTTTTATTAATATTTTAAAATTTGTGAAATTTAACTTTTTGTTTACAGCATGAACTAGCTATGATATTGTATCCAGTTTTTGTTCACATGTATTTAGAATTAGTTTATAATGATCATGAAGAACAAGCAAAAAAAATTATGGAGAAATTTGGACCGGAACAAGAGTATTATTATCAGGAAGATTTAAAGCGGCTGTCAATTGTTACAAAACGTGACCAAATGAATGGCAATGATTTAACTGATACTTTCAAATCTAATGAATTTATTATCAGAATATCTAGAGATACACTGTCATTGTTAAAAAGACATCTACAAGAAAAAAAGCAATCTGTTATCATGAATATTGTTAACGAACATTTATATTTTGATTTATATGAGGGATTAGCTAGAAATAAAGCACAATGTGATGCGACCGCAGGTGCAATGATTGGTGAGGCCAAGAGACAAGACAATAAAATAAAAGTATATTATGGTTTATTAAAAGAATTGGACATTCAATTATTTTCTACGCCACAAGAAGAAGATGAGGATCTTGATCCGGATGCACCCGATAGACCCAAGAAAAAGAAACTGAAAAGAGATCCATTATTCTCAAAAAAATCTAAATCAGATCCAAATGCACCACCAATGGACAGAATACCATTACCTCAATTAAAAGATGCTGATAAACAAGAGAAAGTAAAGGCTATACGGGAATCAATGAAAAGAGTTTTACTAGGTCCAGACAGTCTGCCATCAGTGTGTTTTTATACAATATTAAATTCAGTAAATAGTATTACATGGTAATATGTAGTTTTTATTTTGGAAATTTATAATTTCATATTAAATGAGAATTATTTCAGTGCTGAAATATGTGATGATGCGAGTTTAATTGCTGTTGGTTTTGCTGATTCTATTATTAAAGTTTGGTCGCTAAGTCCATCGAAATTAAGAGGAATGAAAGCGGCTGATAATTTAAAGGACATTGACAGAGATGCAGGTAAATAAATTTATTAATTATTTTTGTCAAATAAAATAAAATATGAACAACTTCTAAGATGTTTAAACTGTTGTAGATGATGTATTAGTTCGTATGATGGATGATCGAACAGCAGAGTCTCTACGCACATTTTATGGACATCATGGACCTGTTTATAGATGTGCATTTTCACCTGATAAATCACTAATGCTATCTTGTTCTGAAGATTCAACTATACGATTATGGTCTTTGCAAACTTGGACATGTGTAGTATGTATTTATTATTTTCATACACTTTTTTAGCTTTAAGAATCAGCATAACCCCATTTGCTACCATACAGACGCAACAAAGACAAGAGGCCACCATAACCCTTAATGCCGTCGGTAACTGAAATGCAGATAAACTGGAGATAATAATGTTGCTTCTATTCTGAAGTAGGCAGGAAGAAGCGCTACAAGCTGGACAGAATCTATATGGAAAACAGAATGCTGAATGTATAGTAGACGCCGTCTTGAGATTACTTGAGGTAGCTTCTGCCGGTTCCATGCCAGGGAAGTGTATACCGAAAAGATGCCCTGTACTGGTGGATAACTGAAATTACTGAATTATGTGCTGAGTGTCTACGTATGAAGCGTCTGCCATAACGCTCATGCAACGGGACATATCCCCCGAAATACCAATAATGGCTAGAAACCCAAAAATCGCGAATCGGGTCAGAGATTATACAGACAAAGCTTTCGGTAAAGAGTATGAATATTTATGTTAGACTAGGCTATTGGCAACACATCAAGCAGGTGGCAAAAAAGACCTCCATAGCTACTAATAATCTAAGTAGAGTTGGAGGACCAAGGCTCTTAAGAAGTTAATTATAATGACAGTCACTTACTCAATGCTGTTATATGGTAGTGAAATCTAAGCAGATACATTGAACAAACTTGATTGAGGTTCTGCTAGTCAGCTATGGAAACTAAAAAATAAAACAGAGATCTTAATCATCTTATCGATTTGGATCCAGATCTGGAAATCGAGATAGTGAAATAGCCACCGGGCATCTTGAAGTAAGAGTAAATTTTTAGTGGGTATGCGGTTTGTGAGTCCCAAATATCAGTAGTACATAGCCTCTGAATCCAAAATTTTTATATATTACGTTTTTCAAATTATTTTTAAATAGTTATAATAAGTATGTAGACGATTAATAAATTATAATTTTTCCTCAGGTTGTTTATAAAGGACATCAATCACCTGTTTGGGATGTAAGATTTTCACCACATGGTTATTATTTCGCAACATGTTCAAATGATAAAACGGCTAGATTATGGGCAACTGATTCTCATCAACCTTTAAGAATATTTTGGGGCCATTTATCTGATGTTGATGTATGTTTATACTCTTTAATTATTAATGCTCATTTATAAAAAGTTTTTAAAATTTTAGTGTGTTCTATTTCATCCGAATTCAAATTATATAGCAACTGGATCTAGTGACCGAACTGTTCGCTTATGGGATTGTGTATCTGGAAATTATGTACGTTTAATGACCGGACATAAGGCACCAATATATTCGCTTGCATTTTCAATATGTGGTCGTTTTCTTGCATCTGGTGCCGCTGATCATCGTGTTAATATTTGGGATTTAGCACATGGACATTTAATATCTTCATTTGCACATGCTGGAACTATACACTCAATTTGTTTCAGTCGTGATGGTACAATATTAGCATCAGGTAATTGTATTATATATAAATATAATAATAAGTTTGAACATTAAATTCATTATTCAAATTTTTTTTAATAGGATCTTTGGATTGTACTTTAAAATTATGGGATTTTACAAAGTTATGTGAAGATATAAATGGTGAAAATGTTAATGTGTCGCATAATCCAGATGTTCGTGATGGTGAACCATATTTGTTACGATCATTTCCAACAAAATCTTCTCCATTTCTAGTTGTACATTTTACAAGACGTAATCTTTTATTAACAGTTGGGTTATTTGATGGATCACAATTAATTTAAGTAATTATTTCTATTATTTTTTACTTAAATTCAATATATTTTAAAAGATTATTTAACTGGATATTGTGAATAAATTTCATTGGTTGATTTGGATGATATTCCAAAATAATGATCTGGGTTTTTAATGCTTATCAGCACACACATCCTTACTAACTAATCCATCACTCAATAAGTTCGTAGGGTGACATATAGATGGTGCCACTATTGACAAATCTATATGATTTTTAGAAAGTACCAAGGTTCAAACGATACGTGTCAAAATTGTTTGACAATCTGACGTTTAGTTCACAAGTTACAGTCGTTTTAGTGACGCGAAGCAAAATCAATCTATGTAATATAGTAAAAACTACGTGTTAAACACACAGAAAGCATGTATTTTCAATTAAACACTGATTCAACGATTCCTCTCCTCTACAAAACAAATGTTCGTTACAAATTTAATTATTTTTTATCAGTAAATACAATTACCTATTTAATCGATGATTATATGAAGTGGAGATCGATGCCTGAGGTTTTATGTGATCGCAGAATATTAGCAAACGTTAAGAAGTTACTGCAATTCAACCGGTAATAACTTACGGTTATGAATATTGTTATAAAAGTGTGTTTCGGTAGGTTGATATTTGTTATATACAACGTTGATTCTCTGATAAATAGCCTTGGCCGAGTGGTTAAGGTAAAGGCTATATTCGTAGAATAATAAAATATTCACTTGCACTTTAACAAAAACTTTATTTTAATTCTATTGGAAAATTACAATTTTACTATACAAAATGTTCTTATTTTCTAATCACTTATGAATCACTTATTTTACTTTTAATATCTCGATGTGTATTTGATCCAGCTTTATTTTCAACTAACTTCTCCTGTTCATAACGCCCTTATTTATACCAGATTTTTGTATACCCCTTGAACTTTCTCGAAGCTTCTTGTATATTCAAGCACCTTATACATTCTTCTAGTTGAATGAGTACTAAATATAAAACAGGCCCTGGTACTTGTAACAATATGTTGGACCATATGCTGAAATTACACGCAACAAGAGATGTTACCTGTAGCAAGAGATGTTGAGAAAGTAAGATGTCAAACACACTGAAATCTCTATTTACAATTCTTAATAAATGAAATGAAGGTAGACATAATAGCTAATATTAGAAATAATAAGAATACATTACAGATGATTAATAAATATTTTAATTTGATTTCTTTAACATGAACATTCTATTGAACAATAAAATAATAGTAATTTTTGAAAATCATAGGTGCTACTTCATCTGAAATAAAATTACGTTCGGGTCTTTGAGATGAAAATGGATTTATTTGTGGTTGTTGTATAATTATTATGTCTTTTGAAGCCTCTTTTTGAATCCTATCCAAATCTCTTGGTGACTCTACTTCTGTGTATGATGTAACTATAATGGGACAATTATATAAAACTGCTTTCTTTATTGTATTTGGCCATGTATCTAGTCCATTAAATCCAGTTGATCGATACAATCCAGGATTAAAGAAACAAACTAAATGTTTAGAAATTATTAGAAAATATTTTATTAGTAATTTTTTATTTTAAATTTATACTCAGATCTGGTTTCATAAACATTTGATTTTGTACATATTCATGGTACAGTGTTCCACATTGGAAGTCAAACTTAACAATTTTACACAATTGTCTGCAACCTTTACACATTCGTTTTCGACTTAATACTTCTAACGGTAATTTTTCGGCATTTAATTCGGGTCCAATAAAAACAATATGCAATTCTTTTAATTGTGGTACCAGATGAAGGAAAAATGTTTCCCATTTGTCTAATGTATCAGCTTCAAATTGTAATTCAGCTCCAATTATATGAATTGTAAACTTTTCTCCAATAATTTGTTTAGACTTTTGTGATCCATACAATGCTGTTAGCGGTGTAGTTGATAACTGCGTTAATGTGGCATAGGAACATTCATCTTTTATTTCTATAAATATGTTTTTTTAAAAAATATCATGAATTATGATTATATACCATATGAACACTTGTATAATTGGTCTAATAAATGTAGTATTTAATTAAAACAATCGCCAAATATATGAGTAATATTTGAATATTTATTTTGGTGCCCTATTTTTAAATTATTAGTATTTTGGCAACAAAATATGCTATATTGTTTCTGAAAAGAATTTGGTCCTAATTGAATATGAGTTCTGATAAATATGCAACTTCGTCGGGCACAACTTGCAAATTCAAACAACATAAGGGAGACTTACCATCCTGCAAATAAACTAACCAGACGGTGCTATAGAGCTGAATGTTCAATTCAATCTAGAGACAGTTTGCTGATCTAAAATGAGGTTCAGTAAATAAAAAAAATGGACTCAGTACTTTTGTGAGCTACTGAATAGCCATGAAGTTCAGGTTGCTTACAGTCCGGTTGACCGAAGACCGGTTACAAGACAATGCTCCACATTAAAGCACCTAAAGAGCGGTGAGGTAGCCGGCGCTGATAACATATCACCAGAAATGTGGACTTGGATAGCATTGCATCAGTATTGGGTCCCATTATTATTGAAGTGTAGTTGTATGATGATATTTCAACCTTATGGAAAGAGGCGTTGATAATTAAATTGCCGAAAAGGTATCAGTATTTGCGAGAAATCACGAGGTATCATCTACCTAAATACGATAACCAATGTTATGGCTATTATCGTGTACGACATGATCACCTCAGTTTTGCAACCGGACATTCGAAGGGAACAGACAGGTTTCAGACCTGGTAGGTCTTGTACAGGCCATATCAACACATTACGCGCAAACGTCATTGTTTATGTTATTTGTCGACTTCAAACAGACATTCGATTGTATTTATCGTGGTATAATGTGGGCAATTCTGGAAAGTTATAGAATACCGTCTAAACTGATGACTATGATCCGTAAACTCTAAACCGCATAATATCAGATGGGGTCAAAACCGGTTGACTTCAAAATCTTGACTTCGTTGACGACATTTGTTTGCTTTCGCAAACTGAGGGAAATTGGAAAGACTTGTGAAATGCAGCTCGCAATTATATCTAAAAATCAATGTTTCAAAGACGAAACTAATGAAAATTGATACGTCGCAAATTTCGAACACTCTAAAGTTGCGCATTTTTAAAAGAAATTGTTTATCGGTACTATTATATGGTTGCGAAACTTGGAAGGTGACAAATAACATCGTGTCACAAATTCAAGTTTTCGTCAGACGCATACTAAAAAAGTTCTGGTCAGAAACTGGAATTGAATTGGCCATACACTGAGGCGAGCAGTCGGTGATATTGCAAAATACACGCTTGACTGGAATCCGCAGGGTATTACAAGACCTGGTCATCCAAAAACAAACATTTAGGAGACGGTACAAAGGAAGTGGATACAATAAATGATCCGACCTAATATAATAAGTGAACACGATTTTTGAAGAATTACAAAGCTGTCATTAATTGCCAGATGACTCGACTTTTGCTTCTGGTTCAGGTCAATGAGCAAAAATTGATTAAACGCTAAATTCTTAAAATGTTTTATAAAATGCTTTATAAAATGCAAGGGAACAAATTTTCAGTTTGCATTACAGTAATTTTCATCATACATTACAGCGAACGTAGTTCATCCGACCGTTCAACAGTCCGTCCGACCATTCAACAGTCCATCCGATCGTTCAACAGTCCATCCGACCGTTCAACAGTCCATACGACCGTTCAACAGTCCATCCGATCGTTCAACAGTCCGTCCGACCGTTCAACAGTCCGTCTGACCGTTCAACAGTCCGTCTGACCGTTCAACAGTCCGTCTGACCGTTCAACAGTCCGTCCGACCGTTCAACAGTCCGTCCGATCGTTAAACAGTCCGTCCGACCGTTCAACAGTCCGTCCGACCGTTCAACAGTCCGTCCGACCGTTAAACAGTCCATCCAACCGTTAAACAGTCCATCCAACCGTTCAACAGTTCGTCCGACCGTTCAACAGTCCGTCCGACCGTTCAACAGTCCGGTCGACCGTTCAACAGTCCGTCCGACCGTTCATCAGTCCGTTCGGCCGTTCAACAGTCCGTCCGACCGTTCAACAGTCCGTCCGACCGTCCCTCTGACCGTCCGACCGTCCCTCTGACCGTCCGACCGTCCCTCTGACCGTCCGACCGTCCCTCTGACCGTCCGTCTGACCGTCTGCCAGTTCAACCGTCTGTCCGTCGAACCGTCTGCCCGTCGAACCGTCTGCCCGTCGAATCGTTCGTCCGTCCAACCGATGTCCAACCGCCCGACCGTACGACCGTTCCTGCAACCGTGCATCCAATTGTTCGTCCGTCCAATCGTCCGTTCCACCGTCCGTCCGTCCGTCCAATCGTTCGTCCGATCAATCTTCCATCCGACAGCCCGTCTGTCCGTCCGTCTAACCGTTCGCCCAACCATCTATCTGTCCAACCGCCCGTTTAACCGTACATCCAACCGTACGTCCAATTGTCCGTCCGATCGAACGTATAACCGTAATAGTCCGTTTGACAGTCCGTCCAACCGTCCGTCCATTCCATTTTTTTTGGATATATAATTAGTAAAATACAATTTTTTTTTTGAATAAGAAACAGTCAAACAAACACAAGCAATCGTGCACACTTAAACACGCAAGAACATAGACATGCAACTATGTTTACCTGCAAAATTATATAATTCATTGAAGACATCATTAATGTTATCAGACAAATTGTACGGTTTCAGCATAATTTTGAATGGTAAACTTGGTTCGATTCGTCCATAATTTTTTTGCTGTAATACCAGTTTCCTATATAAATTGAATGCATTGCACCAATTCTGATGACTTACCTGCAAATGTGCCAGATTTGCTGTACAATATGATATCTAAAATTTATTAGCAATTAAAAGAAAAGAAATTTACTGATGAGTTAAGTTAAAAGTTAATCTCAATTCACGTTAACTTAAGTTACAATATGTTTAGTTAATTGGTAAAATTTGCATGTATATAATATAATAAGTTTAGCATAGTTAGTTATGTTACGATTGATTAGTTCATAAACAATTTTAAAAATCACCTATGTTTACACCTAATCATCATTTGGATCTTTACTCCATGCAGAAGCATAACGAATAACCATTAATAACCGCCATTTTTTACAATCTCTGACCAGTACCTACACTTCACTCCATCTCTTTCTAGTCAAGGATTCCAGTCAAGTGCGTTTTTTTGTAATATCACCGAGTTGCCAACTCCGTGTAAGACCGATCCAGTTTTACTTTCTTTGGTTGACAGTCTTGTTCATCGCCGTCAGATCTTTCAGTCTCCAGATATTCTCGTTTGATGTTGTATGGGGCCAGAAAATTTTAAGTATACAGGCACCTATTGACGAAAACTTCAATTGTGGCACGATTTATTTATAACCTTCCAAGTTTCGCACCCAGACAATAATATTGTTTAATAATCTTATTGTCTGGGTGCGAAACTTGGAAGGTTATAAATAACATCGTAAGTTTTAAAGATGCGCAACTTTAGATTTTTTGAAATTTGTGACGACCGCTAGAGTCTAATCAGCATATCAAATTTTTGCTGAGTTTTCAGTATGCGGAACTTCAAAGCAATACTTTTACTAATCTCTGTGTCCAATTCACCACTAATGCAATTTGATTTCTGGATTTCTGGTACACCCGCCAGGCGAAATCCAAGTTTTTTTGTGTTTTTTTAATGAATCAATATAGTGCTACCAATCATCAGACTATTACTGCTGCACATGTTCGCAAAAAGTCACTATTGTTTATATCATCTATTTCTTGTGTGTGCCAAAAGCTATTTAATGTGCGACAACTTTGCATTCACGTCGCCACAAACAAGACTGGTGTGACAATTAACTGTGAAAAACCTCCTGTGTTATCAGAAGATGCCTGCTAAGTATGTGCTATTGTTACACATTTGGTAAGTATCGAGGAAAATTGAATAAAATTGAGACCTCAAGTTTTCAATGGGTTATCATCTATACTTAAAGCTAATTTATAAGAACATGTCTAAGTTAGCGAGATTCAGAAACATTAATATTAAAAACATTTGAAAATATGAGAAAATTGTAATAAAAACGCCATTTGTGAAAATATCACAAACTTCATTCATATTCGGCTTCGACAATTTTTATTAATTTCACATTTTCAGCATTTTAAGCTGCACAATGGTAAATTTTATCATTTATTTTATATCTGAGTAATTCATTAGAGTTGTGCATACATCACCCCCGCAGCTAGTTAATTTGGTGTTAAAATACTTTTCACCAAGTCGGTATATGCGACAGATATTCTATACCCCTCACCTCACACGTGTCATGGTTGGTTGGTTGGTTGCAGTGGCGGATCCGACTAAAACTTCGAAGCATCCCAATTAGCCGTAGGTGCCGTTTTGATACCACACACTCGAGGAAACCCGGTTTATTATGGTAGATATGCACACTAAATCCATCGTTTAGAAACACCACCAAATCTCTTAGTCTTTTAGTTGCAATTTCAGATTCGATAGTATATGAGAAAGTGTTGGGCATATGCATAGACGGGGCTCTGTAGTTTCCCTGCGACAAAAAGAATTAAAAGGGGTATCCAATCTTGACGCGTGTTCCCCGACCGGCCAGTGTCCCGTGAGAACTGCCATGGACCTGAACATGTGCCGACGGGGTAATCGTAGGAGTTCTTTCGTCAGCCATAATATAAGTATCCAAATTGTTAGTCGAGAAATATATTCATCAACACCACTGTATTAACTAACTTAGTATTCAAAATTATATATTTACCTGATTACAGTTCTTGCATTCGGATAGCAAATTTTGTCGCCATTCTCTACACGTTGTCATGCTGCATAAACGCGGAAATAGTAAAATTTCCCTTTCAAATGGTTGCAGTTTTCGTTTAAGTATGTTCTCACATATATTTAATGTGTGCACCCGAAGACTTCGAAAATCATCATCATTTAATATTCTTGCATTATTATAAACATGACCACCTATTATTTAAAAGAACTTTTAGTTTTAATATTTATAAGTTATGTCATAAATTAATCAATTATATCATAAAGTATCTGGTATTCGGTCAACCGTAGTCTGAGCAACTTGAACCTTGATATGACGGTAGACCTGAGTTCGAATCACATTGTAGACAAAATTTATGTCAGTAAATTTATCACTTTGTAATTTAATTTGGGTTGACAAATCTCTTTTCTTTATAGATTAATATACTCTATTCAGTCAAAACAGATGATAATTACAGAAGTGCACATCTGAGTATCGTATTCAAAATTCTTGAAAACTGTGGAATTCCGTTGAATTTGATGTCGTGCCTCGTAGTACCATTGTATTACCATGTACAACATGGTAGTACCACATGGGGTCTAACCAATGGTTCTGAAGATCTGGACCTGCTGGCGCATAAACAGATAGACATGCGACTGCAGCAACTGGAGCGTATAGTAAAATATAGTGTACAGGTAGATCAACGCATAAATGTTTCAAAAACGAAGCTAATTAAGACTGACTCGTCGATGGCATGATGCCTTGAAGCCGATAATACAATAATATACGATGTGGAAAACTTCTAAAATTTGAAGAGCTTCTTGGTAAGAAATCGAACATTAAATGTAAATTCCAATAACTACGTGTATAATTGAAATTTAACTACTGGGAAATATGAATCATATTTATTCGGTTATACATTCAGTTAAGTGTGGTGCATAGATTCCCAGCTACTTAGTTTTTAGTTGAAATATTTATATTAAATTGTAATTGAGTTATCGGCGACAACGTGTGACGGTAAATATGAGACGGTAATCGTCCACTCAATTCGTCACCCAATTGGCAAGAGATGGTGGTTCAGAAAAGATGTGACAGTCGACACATATTTCTCGAAAACTCAAATTACATATATAAAGTCAAATTATTTATCGGTACTATTGTATGACTATAAGATTTGATAAGCGATGAATATCACAAATCCAGATTTTTTTTTTATCAAATGAGGACATGTGGAGATTATACGATCCTGAGGCGATGGACACAATTATAAGACAAAGACAAAGATGGAATTGAACCGGCCCTAAACTTATTTGCCCGTAAGTAAAGAACAATTTATAACATTTTATAACAAAAAATTACCTCTTTTTTTCGCAATCTCTTGAATGACAACACAAAATTGCTGATGCATTTGTAGATCATCTTGAAGATGTTGTTCAGAACAGTAAGCAACCATATGACACAATGTGCAATAAATATTAGTTTCTAACGGTTTTTTACAAATTTGACATATTGTGCAAATGAACACTTCACGCGGTGTAAATTTATACTCAATAAATTCTTCGTCTTCTTCTGATGATGATACATGGGGATCGGATGATTTTTGGACGATTTTAGATTGAAGTTTTTCATTCTGCCTAATTAAGTGCACAGGCTTTGGTGATACAATTGGTTTATTATTATTTTCAATTATTGTTACTGTTTTACTTTCGATTTCACTTTTTTTAATTGTATTTTTTGACGTTTTTCTAGTAGTTGTATCCAATTGCGATTTATTGGGAATTTGTACATTTTTGTCAGAATACTGTGGTTTCACTGTGTTATTATTATTCAAATTACATTCTGCAGTTTCTAAACTAACATTTCTTTTATCGCATGGGCCGTTAGTATTCCGACAATTTATTTCCGGTTGTGCAGTACAGTTTTTGTTGCAAGGTTCATTTCTCACTTGATTATTGACTTTATTAGTAATTGTTTCAGTGTCTGTATGTTGTAGCGTAGTGACAGTCATTTTTGCTTCTAATATGTCAATTAATTTTATGTCGCTGTAATTAATCGGATCAATTTTTTCTTGTATTGTTTTCTCCGGTAATTCACGTAATTTTGTTTCATATAATTCTGCACTTTGTTTAAAATTATTATTACTTTCATCTTTTTCCCATTTATTATTTATTGAGGTGTTTGTACATTTTTCCACTAAAATTTGATCAAGCGATTTTGCCCGAAATTTATTAACTGATTGAACAAAATCGCTTCCTTGCACGTTTTTTGAATTCATAGATAAAATTTCTTGATTGTTACTGGCTGACATTGATTCCTGAACCGTAAGTTGTGTATCATCCGGTAAATTATGCTCGGAATTTGTTTCAATTGCTGACGATTTATTTATGTTATGTAATTCCTTATGCTTTTTTTGTTTTGATTGCTTTTCATTATCTTTTAAATTTGAATTACTAACTTTTTCATAATTTTGTACAAGATGTTTGTCCTTGGTTTGTGTTTTATTTATTTTCGATTTTTTTTTTATTTTAACATTATCTTGTTCGATCGATTTTTTGGTTTTTACTGGATTGAGATCTTCCTGTGGAATACAAGCTTTTTCGATTTCGTTTATTATCATTTGTTCATTATCTGTATGATCAATTACAATGTCTTTATTTTCGTTGCATACATTGAGTAAGTTTGTATTTTGATTTATAGCAGCTGCACTACTGTCATCGGTTGCAATTGAATGTGATAATGAGCAGTCGCCCTCTTTCGTATCTGATGTTATTAACTTTGTAATTAAACTAATTTCTAAATTATGTTCATTTAATAACTTTGGATCTTTTATTACTAATTGTTTGTGATTTTTGTTGCTTATGATCTCCTCACTGAACTGTGTGGGCGTAAAATTAGCTTCTTTAGATTTTGTTTTGGAAATCATTAAATTATTTCCAGAAGTAATCAAATCATTATTTTCGTCAATATGTGATGTTTTTAAAATAATTTTAGGCTCTTCATTTTGAACATTTTTATTCAAATTAACATTACACATTTGTGATGATTTGCTTTGTAGTATTTCCTTCCCATCATCTCTAATACTTGTAATTGTTTGTTGTTTATTATCATCTGTTACTTGATTTTGCAGTTGTACAGAAGATATCACCTTTACTCCATCTGATTTACTTAATTCAGTGAGTTTTTCAATAGGTTTGTCATTTTCATTTGTTTCTAAATTATTTTTTGGTAATTTGTTCTCAGTTTTCTGATTAGTGTCATCTAAAATTTCAAAAATTTTATATTCAAAGTCTTTTTCTGTTTGACAATTTAAAAGTAGTTTTGTTTTTGGTGACTCAATTACTGTTTGTTCAGGTTCGAGGTTCAAGTCAGAATGTATTATAGAAATAACTTCTGTAGTTGGTTTGAGTTCAGGATTTACAGGTGTGTCTGTATTGACTGTTGCCGTACATTTTTTTGTATTCACTTGAGGTTTTTCTATGTTTATTTTTGTTGATACATTAATAACATGATTTGTTGTAGTCTTTTCCTTATGTTTTTTGTGCTTCAATTTTTTTCCGCTATCATTTGGATTAATTTTTTCTATGTTTATATTATTATTTGCATCTTTAATACTTGCTGTATTACATTTTAATGTATTCTCGATGATATTTTGTGTAGTTTCCAAAGACTTACTTGCATCGATTTCGACTTCCATGGAACCAAGAATTAATTCATTTTTCTGGGTTTTATCATCACTTTTAACTACAATCTCGTTAATTTGTGTTCTTGGCGACGAAATAATTGCATCTTTTGTTTGATTTAATTTTGCATTGTTTTTTTTCCGTTTTTTATATTTCGAGTTATTTTCATTATTATTTTTTATTGTTTCGATTCCTGTGATTTGTTCCAATTCTATGAGATTATTATTTATTGAATTACTTTCATTATGTCCATCAGTTGTTAAAATATTTTCGAAGTTTGTTTCTGTTGATTTCAACGACTTGATTGCATCGCCATCTGCTTCACTGGACTCAACAACTAATTTATTTTCTTCCTTGATTTCATTCTCAGTTTTTACTATTTCATTATTTTTATCTTGATTTTTAGTTTTGTTCTTTTCGGTGTTATTAGTTTTTGGCTGATTAGAAGGATTATCTGTCTTTTCTAGGAATTTGACAACAGTGTCTTCATTAATGTTACGAACATTTGATATTTCTTCCACATTTTCAGTTATTTGAATATTTTCATTTTTTTTCTTCTTATTTCGATTACGTTTTTTCTTCAGAGGTTCTACTTCGGCTTTAATTTCCTTTATTGGACTTATAGTTGATAATGAATTGATTATTCTTTCTTCAGTGTCTATTGTATTTTTATTAATATTCTCAGTGGTTGATGGTATCAAATTGAAATTATCTTGAATCCTTTCCAATTTATGTTTAGTATCTTCAATAGTTTTACATTCTTCAGTTGAATACAATTTTTCTTCCGGTTTTATTTTAATACCATCAAAAATATCTTGTATTTTATTTAATTGATCTTTTGCACGTTCTAATCTTACCTTTAAATCACTACTATTGGAAGATTGTTCAGTATTAGCTATACTTTTATCAGCTTTATTATCTTCAACTATGACTTTTAATGATATATTCTTGTCACTCTTTGTTGGTTTACCCTTTTTATTTCGCGACATTTTCTGTAAATAAATTTTAATGTGAAAAGGAGTTTTAAAAATTCGAATTTAAAAATCTTTTATCATAAATACCTACGAATTCATGCAAATATATATAGTCTTAAAGGTAAATATATTTCTACAATAATCAAATTCGAATATTTATAACAGATATTTAAAATTTTTGAAAACCATGGTACCTATATTTAATAATATGTTCTTTTGATCCTGGAATTTTCGGAAGATCGAAACTTATAAAACTAGTATTAGTAAATTACTATTCGTGAAACTTTTTGAATATTTGATCAGACGAACAGCAAAACGGCAAACAGATATTAAAATGTTTTGAAGGTAGGTGTATAAATCTCTAAACATAAAATAAATATATACAATTACCAGGCGTTCACAATTTAAATAATAATAACTAATCGCAGTATTTAAATAAGATTTAATTTTAACGCTTTTGACCGCTTGTTACGTAACTGTTTCAACAACGAGGTCTGCTAATACTCTGCGGATTCCAATTAAGTGCGTATTTTACAATGTCACCGACCGGTCGCCTCAGTGTATGACCGACCCACTTTTTTCCACTTTCTTCGGCTGACAAATTTATTTATCGCCTCCAGGTCTATACCAGTCTCCACAAATTCTCATCTAATATTGTATTTCTACAGAAAATTTTTAGTATACGTCTGAGGCACCTGTTGACGTAAACTTTAATTTGTTAAACTATATTATTTGTCACATTTCAAGTTTCACAGTCATACAATCGTACTGATAAACAATTTGTTTTTAAAATGCACAACTTTAGATTTTTTGAAATGTGTGACCCCATTCAGTATACCATACCTGCCTGATCCTTTGGAATACTCGTTTGGAAAACTAAACTGATCCTGTCGTGTACAATAATAGCTGTAACTTTGTTTATCGTGTTCTGAAAGGTAATACCATGCCAGTCTTCGTAAATACTCAAGTGCCTTTTCCGACAATTTAATTATCACCCCCTCTATCCATAGGGTTTGAATATTATCAGACAACCACAGTTCACTAATAATGGGATCAAAAACTGATGCAATGCCATCCAACTTCACTTTCAACATTTGTTGGTGATATGTTAACGGCGCATATTATATAATAACCAACAAAATGTTTATAATTTGCTAAATTATTTAAATATTTCTTTGTTGAAATTTGTTTTATATCGTTGGGTTTGCAAATTATTTCAGTAACTATACTAAATTTAAAAGCATTTAAATATGTCCATAGCGGAGGAGGAGTGGATTTTAAGGATACTGCAGAAACAGTTAATTTTTCGTGTTTATTGCAGTTTTTATTCTTTATTTTTGAATAATTGTCAGCATTTTATAAAACATTTGATCCTAAATATTTAACTTTTTTCTTATATACTGTTCGTTATACTTTGGATACTATGACTGCTTTTCGGAATTCTGTAAAATCTCTTTGGAGTCACTTGGCGGGGAATACAGGCAAAATTTATATTAGTATTCTGGAACCTTTGACTTTCACAAGGTCAGTAAAATCTCTTTTGAATCACCTGGAGCAAAATTGATATTAGTATTCTGGGAACTATTGACTGCTTTTCGGAAGGTTTGTAAAATATCTTTGGAGTCACCAGGCGGGGAATAGGGGCAAATTTGATATTAGTATTCTGGAAATTATAACTGGTTTTAGGAAGGTTTGTAAAATCTCTAGCGAGGAATAGGGACAAAATTGATATTAGTATACTGGAAACAATGACTGCTTTTCGTAAGGGCTGTAAAATCTATTACAAACCATAAGTTCATCGAGTTCACCTAAATTTTATTGCATGCATAAACATATGACAACTTATGATGGTGTAATGAACACACATTGTTTGATCGCATAATTTAAATACTAAGTATATGCATATAATTACATTTCCATTTGTATTACAATCAGATTTCATATTAAATTCGCACAGACAAAAATGCTAAATGTGTATTAGTCTATATTTGTTGATCGCATCGTAGAAATTGACGGGGAATGATCTATAAAAAGCTAACTAACTTTTAGTTTTTTTTTTGACTATTCAGATAATAAATTTGCAGTTAATTAATTACATTTAGTTCTTTTTTTGTCAGTTTATTATTGTGAAATAAAAACTCTTGTTTATTATTTAATATGTTAGTTTATTTAAAAATTATTTTGATAACAAATGTAGTACAATTTAAATGTTTTTTTCTTTTAAAAAAGTTGACGGTTACTCTAATAGGGTTATAAAACGAACTTCTTAAAATGTGTTTGGTTTCTATGCGCTATGTTTAATCAGATGTTTAATATCGTTTATATTCCTCAGTCGTGGAAAGTGGCAACCTTTATTCCAATACTTAAGCCCCCAGGCGAGACTGCGTGAATTTAACACAGTTTGGACCAGCGAATTAATTTTCAAACTACAATTTATCCACGTTAACCAAGCAGCATATTTTTTCTTTCAACTGGGTAATTACGGTACTGATAAGAATTATATTTGTTCGTAACCAGAGTTTAACATCTTACCACCTGGTGCTTTGATTGAGATTATCATGTGAATTGTACAGTAGTTTTTAGGTTCAATACAAACCATGTTACTGTGTAATATATACATGATTTTTTTTTGCCTACTTAATCAAAGTTATTATTATATAATAATATATTTTTATATATATGACTGAGATGCCGAAGAACAAAACACCCTAATTAAATTATAATAAATCTATCTTCATCAATCACCATTGTCACCAACAGAATGAATTTAGTTATGGTACCTATTAGATATTTTATACGAGGAGAACTGTGAAACTGAAAGAATTCTATGAATCTGCAAAAGTTTCAAGCATTTTACGATCATAAAACAATGATCAAATTCAATACAAGATAGTTTTTAAAATGATGCAATTAATTGCTATAAAAAATCGTTAGAATATATAATATCATGGTCACGACAATTTCAGGATTTGAATGTTTTTGAGTGGATGACACTAACAACCATACCCGAATGGGAACAAATCGAAAATGTTGTTTCGTTTAAAAGAATAAAAGAACCAGTGATCCAGAATTTCATTCAGAAATATTGAAAATTTGTGAATTTTATTTTACTATATCCGGGTTTTTTTATTGTAGTCTTCTGGCAACCCTATATGTATTTCACTAATATACAATAAATAATGTGTAGTACATAACTGAAATGGAGTTTGCGCAAAACTATCAAAAATTTTAAAGTGTATATAATATTATTCAGGTAGATAGAAAATTGGAAAGTATATAATACGATAATTATAATATAGAATAGATGTTAATTTAAACCTAATATTAATATAAAAGTTGAATTTTAAAAATACTAGCGAGAAGCTGCTTAGTTTCAACCTAACAAGTCTATATTTAAAAATTTCAATAATATTTACTAAAGATGTCTTTTTTAAGATAGATTGTAAAAATTTCTTGGAGTTACTGCCAATTCGAGATGACATACTCAGATTATTATTATGCAATAAATTATAACACAAGAATTTTGTTTTGCATCTGATTGAATAAATCTTATTTATTTTGAATATTACAAAAAAAACATTTTGCCAAAATCAGATTACATAAGTACTTATATCATTAGTATTCAAAATTTTATCTCAAATACCCTATAATTTATTTTA
>JANSTX010021773.1:0-15897 GCA_027564355.1 Penthetria funebris
GGCTCCGGCGACCACCCTTGGTTTTCTCGACAGAATTCAGAGGCGAGCCTTTCGACTTATAGGTGATGAACAAATCATTGGTCACATAGATTCTCTTCGGCATAGGCGCAATGTGGGGGCGCTCTCACTTTTCTTTAGATATTATCATGGCAATTGTTCTGCTGAGATTGCTAGCATTATGCCCAATATTAGGGTATTTCCAGTTAATACACGACTAGCTCGGTTGTCACAGTCGCCTTCGTTTAAATTTACGTTTGGTCGCACGATTAAATATCGAGGCACGTTTATGTTGCGTACTTCCCATCTGTGGAACCGTCTGTCTGAGGATGTGTTTCCTGAATTTTACGGCCTCCAGATTTTTAAATCAAATGTTCACAAATTCCTACGTTCATATCCTTCTCATTCATCGTTTTGAACAAATAAAATGTTATTTTGTGTTATGAACATTGAAGGGTATCCACTCACTAAAGAATAACTTTAGTTTAAAAAAAATAAAATAAAAAAATTGCATTCACCATACTAAAAAACTAAATAACTTTTACAATTTTTACACTATAAATTGCAGAAACAAAAATATATCAAAAATAGTTTCGTCATATGAAAATGAAAACTTAAACATAGAATTTTAGTATTTTGCTGTGGTTTTAAAAATTAAAATTTAATAAGCCATCAGTGAATAAATTTTGTAACAAATGAATATCAAAAACGGTTTCTCAAAAACCTAATAAATATATTAGTTTCAAACAAATAATAGCTACCAAAAATGACTACCCCATAGCTGAAAACTTCGAGAATTCATCAACGGACACATTTTGAAATAAATGGTTAGCAAAAAATGACTTCACCATACCCAGCGAAACCTATAGTGCAAATCATTTATAGCCATAAAGTTCCACACAAAAAAATATGAATGATATAGTATTTAATCTATTGAAAGATTCACAAACTTTTGACTTAAAACATCTTCATCTCATCATCTAAACCTTCACTACTCAAGAAGGCAAATGGTATCATTAGGATGTTAATTTATCGTTTCTAATTCACATATAACATCCAATGGCCAAATGTATGATAATGTGAAATAATATAAACTGATTAGAAGATCAAGAAAGTGATCTTTATCTTTCCAATTTTAATTGTAATTTTTTCGACGTGTACTGAACGAATCCAATAGTTTTGGGTTGCCTTAGATGTTGGTGACGATTCGAGTGGCCAACAAACCATCTTAAACCATACACGTTGTCTCCGGTAACTTGATCACGATAAATGTTTGTAATGGTCTATGTAATCGAGCCTAAAAATATGACGTTATTGTCGTGATTGTCGACCGGTTGAAAAAACATTATAACAACAAACCAAGTGGCTGAGGATGTATGAATCACTCTACTAAAATAATCAAATGTATAATCGGATAATTATAATTGATAATTGTAAATTTCAAATATAATTATTTGCACATTTGTTACATTCATATTGGAAATGACTAAAGACTATGCTGTCCTATGTGCCCTTGTAGCGTAAATTTATAATGTAATGATAATGATACATCCATATGTGGTTGGTGTTCATGTTACAGTAAAGATGATGAATATATTTTTGAGCTATAAATTGATGACTGATACAATCTGAAGGCTCTACGAAATCTTTGAGAAGCAAATATTATTAATTAATATTAAAGCACTTCACTTTGCCATTGACGAAAATTAAAATTGTTTCTTTAAATTTATGAAATACTGAAATCATTTCAAGTAAAAAAATATGAAATCTAATGAACGTACAGTATTTACTCAGTAATTTTATAAGTTAGCTGTAAGGTATAATATCATTAATTAAAATAAAAATTTATTACAGAATATTTAAATTTCTATTTGCATAAAATTTTAATTATTTTTCTATATTAAAATGATTTAATTTTCATTATTTTTATTAAAGAAAACGCAATGGAAAACATAATCCTCTTCAGTTTAAACGGATATGAATTCACTCTTTCGAATAATTCACATACTATATCGGTCAAAAAATTTGCATAATCATAATATGAGTATAGATAATATAAATGGATATACTTTTCAAAAATATTTTTATTTATTTAATCTAAAAGAGGCTATTTGCAGTTTACCCACTTAGAAGTTAGGGGCTTATGTGCTAGAATTTGTATTTGCTTTACTATTCCATTTTGAAATTTATGAGAGCATTATATCAAAATATAGGAAATATTTTCGACTGCAAGGTGTATATACTAGGATATTCGTACTATGTTATATACTAGAAATCTACATTCTTTGAAAGTTTCTGAAAGTAGTACAGATATTTGTCAGAAATCTTCATTGTTTTAAATGTACTTATAGTTAACATAGATCTATAAATTTATAATGTTTTCTCAACTTTACTCTTTTTCCAATATTGATTTAAATTGAATTTATGGAAAAATAAACAAATAAGAAATTCGAATACACTTGGTTTGAATTGATTATAGTAGTTGATACTCTGTGTATCAAGTATTAAGTAATTTTTGAAAGAACTTTAATTATTACATTAATTGTTGTTGTTACTTCCTCTACTTTACACCAAAATATTTTGATTTTAATTTTGTCAGACAAGAAGGCAAGTAAGCTGGCTAATCTGATATTTTGGCGTCTGTAGCTGGCAATTGGTGGTTTAAGGTGAACCAGAAATTGTACCAAAAAAAGATGGGTTGACCCCTTGGTACCATAAAAAATTTGACTCTAACATCTAACCGGATTCGGTATCGTTCCATATTGGTCGTTGAATACAATAATTTTATAAAAAATCACATTACTCACATAATTTCCTCATAACAGTTGTCCATTTAAGTAACTATGTGATCAATAAAAAAAAAATTAAAAGTGTGGACAATAATCAAACGGCTAAATGTTTTTCATGAAATTTTCTATATTGTCATATAATAATAATTGAAATCTTAATTTACGAAACTACAACATGTTTTATTACTAACATTAAGTGTGACGGTAAATGGTCACACCTTCCTTATCACTTACTTCTAGAATTGTGTGTCGTCATCAACAAATATTTATTGACAGGTTTCCAAACTGTGTGATAACGGAAACCCGAGTTCAAATTTCACCAATTATTAACTTTTATTCTGTACATTCTTCACAATGGGATTAAATCAATTTATTGTTATTAACTTAAATAAACGAGAAATTTCTAGGTTCACCAGGAACACTAAATTACATTTGCTGTTTGAAGACAAAAAAGGATATATCTCTCTTATTTATCAATATATAAAATATGTAACCAAAAAAAAATTAATTACCTGGGAATGTATGTACCATTCTACTGAATAATTCAGTGGCGAAATGACGACTTAATATCGTATACATGTGTAAGGATTGAGATGATGATACGACGATCTTATCCACATTTGTCAATCAATGTTAGCATTTACGTTAATATTACACGAGTATAATATATTTATAGTAGAAAATGTCATAAAATATTTAAGTGTAAATTTTACCCACGAAACCCTTATTGAATATTTATTCGCAAATTTTTTTGGGCATCATATTATACATGTTCACAACATTGCTATCCCAAAAATAATTGTACTTCTGATATAAATACATATTTAGCTTACAATTTACGGATAAATAAATGTGTAAAGAAATTGTAACATTATTTCATAAATTATGCAGTTTCTGGTATAACTTATTTGAACGAAATGTGATATCGGAATTGAATTCTTTTAATATCTTCGACAATACAAGTAAATATGAGGGGTTGAAATGTATATTTAATTCATTTAGAATTCATAGAAAAATTATATTTCCTGGTGTCAACACTGATGTAATGCAAATTCATTGTATAATGTTGCAGTTACAGTGATTTTTGGCATATTCTAACAATATTTTCTTAATCTCTTAAACGAACTTTTCAATCATTAACCTTTCCATTATTAACTTGATTATACACAATCTTATGTACATAGGTTTGTCCAGTCAATAATTAATTGACTTAGAATGTTTTATGCTGACTCTGACATAATGGATAATAGTTGAACGATCTATTTGCGAAATATAAAATAACATAATTATTAAAATATGATACATCATAGATACTACAATTTACAGGAAATCATATCATTCGTGAAGAACTATAGATGAAGATGAGGACTTTCAATATTCGGAAAGCTTTTAACAACTGATGATGGTGCCAGAACAGATGGATGGAAAGTTCTGCATACAGAAGGGTCGGCAAATGTTTGAAGTGCTGAATAGGGTGTTGCGATCGTTTGAAATTTCAAAAAAAAAACCCAAAGTTAAATATGTTTAAAACTTATTTTTTATCAGTACTATATGACTGCGAACCTTGTATGGTGACAATAAATTACATCGTATCATAAATTCAAATTTCTAAAATTCTACAAAAATATAGAAAATTTAAAATAGTCCTTCTTATATATACGAGTATACTATTTTACAATAAATTGCCACTTATAATTGAGTAATAAATAGTTAGGGACCAATAAATACGTATCAACATATAATATTCAAAATCAATAAGTGTGAACAAGCAACATTTTATGGTCAATCGATATTGAACATCGAGAAAATAAAACTGTCAATAACAGGCAATTGTTCAATATGAATTGCATTTTGTTCTTTTATGTATTTTATTTTACATTGTTCAAAATGTTCACCCTCTCTATTGTGAAGTGTCGATCTATAAGTGACCGCATGAGTAACCATCGACATTGTTAAATGCATTATTTTATTTTTCACGTAAGAATTTGGTTTCCATTTCAAATGTGACATATGGTTTTGTTTGCTAAATCGTTAGATATAAAATTTAGATATTAAACTGATAGTAACGTAGAACAATCAATCGTACGTAACTAATATAACAAGATATGTTAAAAATTAAATTTTATTGAAAATGGTGTGGGGTTCGAATCGGATTGTATGCAAATTAAAGCAATACTGCAAATGCATGATGCCCTATTTCCATCCAATGTTCATACAATTCAATTTCTTCTTCTTCTTTCATGTCTTATTCCTTATTCATGGTCGGCCTCCTACTTCTCAATCTATTTCTCCACAAGTTTCTGTCCAGTGTAACATCACTTTCTGCATTCAATCTGTTCCAAGTCATTTTGAACGACTGATTAAACATATATGGATTTTTATGTCACCGGCAATGATTACATGTCAGATGTAGTTGTATCACTGACTTTTTTATTAAAAAATAATAAAATAAATTAGAACATCTTTATTAGCGAATCTCATTAATTTCTGATTCGCAATGTCTGAAATCCCAATAACTTCAACAATTATCATTGTATGCATATAAGTTGGTGTGGTTTATGCTTTAATGACATGATTGGTTAGACATTTTACTGTTTAATGGAATTTATTATGCTAGGCAGATCATTCATTAATTTGGTACCACAAATCATACAGTAAATAAAATAATTAATTTATTAAAAAGGAAAATTATTAGTGAATCCAATTTTTTTAAAAACTGTCAAATTGGCTACCAAGACCATGGGATGTGATATGCTTACAACAATAAATTATTTATGAATTGTAATGCAATTAAAAGTCTTATCACTGAATTGTACGAGATTGTTATTAAAATGGTCATCTTGTGCTCAGTAAGCACTTGCTCAAAAATTTAACTCATCAGAATGGATTCTATACCAGATGGTCAAAAACTTCCAGTTTTTTATTGAGAAGAAAGTTATTATTTAATTAAGTACTGATTTACGCTTCAAAATTGATCACTCCATCTTAATTTGTATAGAAATAAATTCGATATTCTACAATAATTCAGATTTATCGATTCCATTTAAATCACATTTTATCTTAAATTTGATATAATAAATAGAATTAAATATCATTCTCTCATCCATTTGGGTGTTTTTGAATACTAACTTTTATTTTTCTATTTTTTTTTTTTATTTTTTTTATATGTTCATTTTGTATTTTGTATAGATTTACAATAAAAAGGGGGATATTTGTTACAAATAAATATATGATGCTACAATCAAATGCGGATTTCAAATAAGGGTTTTCATTTTAGGGGTAAGATAAAAACCATTATCTATTTTTATAGAACAAAATAGACAAATATATAATAATGTATAATATAAAGTGCTATTTTAATAATGGTTGATGGTGGCGCATTTATACAATCCAATAAAATGCGTGTATAGTATAGAATTTTGTACCCCAATATATTCACCATAACTATTATTTACTTTTAATTTGTAATAGTACATATAATAAATTTTACTAAAAACAATTACAATTCTAATTAACAAAATGCACATTGAATGGGGCCCATTGTATTGTGAATGTAATTGAATTTGTGATCCGAAAAGCGATTTAATCAATGCTATTTAAAAGATTATTAAAATGTTGAATTAGTTGGGTATGGAATGAGTAATGATAACAACGAAGAAAAACAAAATAATTAAATCGGAAAATGATATTTAAAAAGAAAATACGTAGCTAGTATATACACATCGTGTGTGTGTGTATATATATATAGAAAAAAATCGTGTTGTTTAGCATAAGAAAATACAATTTTCTTTAGAACAGAAACGTAAATAGCAATAAAGATTAAAGACAGAGATTCCTTTTTTATTCCTCTTTCTTTTTTTTTTTTTTGGTGAAAATATGCAAATAGAGTAAATAATAAATAAAATACGATCTAAAAAAGATGGGATTGTTAAACTAGAACATTTATACATCTATGTGTATTATATATTCTAGTGTAAGTATTTCAATGTTCTGCGAAACATCATTAATGAATGATGTTCTTGTAGATTGCTTAAGTCAACAAATACCCGTAATGCAAGTGAATTTTTGCATTTATTATTTTGCAAAACTAAAAATTAAACTAAAGTTTCAGCAATACTCAATGATTTGACATTAATTGTTGATTTTACAAAATTTAAATTCGTTTGAAAAATATTTAAGCATATCTGTACTAACTATTTGTAATGCTTACTTTAGATGTCGCCTTTATAACATGCTATACAATCTGTCTCCATCTATAATTATTTACGAGATATTTTTCAAATTTGGTGCTTCTGACATCTTTTGTCATTCTCCTGATATAAATTTTTAGAATGCCGTTTAAAATAACCGTTGTTACGACGTTGTCGTAATAACAAAATATTTGTGAATTCAAGACAGGAGATCATAATCACTGTGTATTTTATGAAAAGCCATAAATATCTCAAGAATATGGTTAAAAATAGAATTTGGCATTGGTTTATTCAGGTAAATAAATGATTAAATATTGCTTCTAAGTTAAACCTCGATTTGATGAACACTGAACTAAATATTTAAACTGACAAATGTAATCTCGAAAGGAAAATAATTTTATTTTTTTCAGAAATCATTTGATACGACGAATATTTATTAATTCTGAATACCGATTTTCCAAATTTAACGAAGTAATTAGTCAAACAATTAATCATCCAATAGGTTCATTATTATACTTAAATAACATCTTAGACATTTTTGCGGTACTTGAATGCTTACTCATTATGATCAATAATGCAATATGCAACAACGGTTCAGGATAAAAGTGGTTCTATATTAGATTGGCATCACAATTTCTATATCACTCAAATGGTATCTCAAACCATTATTTTTTTTTGTAATGATATCCTCGTATGAATGAAAATATTTAAAATGTTGCTGTGATTTTGTAAAATTTGGTTAATGATAAATTTATAGTCTAACGAATATTATATACTTAAACTTTTTTAAGATTTTTGAGCTCTCGCATTTTAACGACACATGGTTAAATTGAACCGCTTGAGCCAATGTAAGATACGGTAATTATTATCATAATCATACATACTCGAACTCTTTGTAATTCGATGGACACTATACAATTAATAGACCACACTTGTATATTGAATCAAACCTATTAATTAATATATATGATTATCATCATATATAGAACTGGTTTGAATATATTTACCCTAAACCTGGTATTTCCTTTTCATAGATTTACCAGGTATTTTAAAGTTACAAGCTTTCGTCTGTTGTAACATGATGGACACCTTCTATATAGTCGATTGTTGTTAATGGATGGTTTTTTATTATAATATTAAATTATGTTCAACACCAAATACTTGAAGTTGTGTGCCGAAATTGTCGTCAACATATTTTTTAGATTAGAATAAATAATATTTCTTTATTTTAAAATTTAATTTATTATACAAATACGAGAATGTAGAAACGAGCTAAAATGATTATAGTGAAAATTAAATATTCTGCTTTTGATAAAATTATTACCACAAAGGTACTTGTATTCGAGATGAATAATTTGAAAGTTTTAAATTTGTAATGCAAATTCAAAAATATTTCTGTCATACCTTGACTTTACGTTTACCTTTTACTTTTAATAAATGAATAAATATTTTTAATAATTTATAGATTTATAACACAAAAGACAATTCTTCAAGTAAATGAAAAGTTTTCTTTTATAAATGGTATATATACATAACTCGTACTATATAATAAATTATAATTATAAATTAAAGAAAATTTAATAAAAAATTTTTAACTTTTCTAAGGTACGTATTGAGGTCTATTTGAATTTGATTAATTTTAAAAATATGGAAATCTACCACATCAACATTGCATTGCATAAAAAACATATTATTTAATTGACCCGAAAGTGCATATATACAAAACAGCTGCAATTGGTATTATTATCATTACTGAAAGAATTTATATTTGTCAGTTTGCTGGAGATTCAGAAATTCAGAAATTCAAAATAAAATTCAAAAGAATCAAACAAGCACTAAACTTTTGATCAATGTCAAATTTTCTGAGACACATTAAAAATTTGAGAATTTGCATCTATATATACTATTAATAATCATTCAAAATTTTGTGCGTCTGACAATATCGATTACCGAAATTAACGCTATTAATAAAATTCAGTATACTGATTTGTATATTATTTTAGAAAAGGCTAATAATTACATCACCACTGATGGAACCATTCGGGAAAATTTATTCTGGACAATTTGTGCAAATTGTCTTGGTGGTAAATGAAGTGATAGAGAAACATCTTGAGGTTGGTCAACTTAAATTTGCCATTATGTATTACCAGTGTAAAACACATGTGATCGTGGACATAAATTTGAAAATTAAATATTGTTTTTCGGGTTATATTTCAAATTACACTTGGATTACAAACGGAAATTGATATAGATCATATTAGCCTTTCAGATGAAAAGGTTAAAATTATGATGAAATTATCCGGATACACGACATACACTAGAGAACCTGTTATATCTATATCCGGTCATGCTGCCATTTTGTGATAATCGAAATTAATTTATTTGCAACTAAAATTTTGCCCAAATCACGCGGATATATACGTTTTTTCCGATATTATTTTAACTACTCTACAAATGCTGAATTCGTACTACGAATAATCACAGATTTTCTGCGTTCTTGTTAGTTGTACTTTTATATAATAATTTTTTAATTTTTTTTCAATTTGTAACAGAAAATCATAACTCGTAGAATATTCGTGTTACTACTAAATTAATTTGCAACGTTTTAAAAATATTTAATTCAATTTAATTCAATATAATTTTATAACTATTCTTCAAATGCTGAATTCCCATCACGAATCACAAATTTTCTGTTTTCTGTTAAGTGACGGATAAATATATTTTTTAATATTTTTCCAATTTGTAATAGGATTTCATAACATTTAGAATTATGCTAAATAATATCATCTATCTTCAGCTAATTCTAATTTGAAAACATTGAATTTAATATATTTGAAAATTAAATTTTTTGCAAATTTAAAAAATTGTTATGCCACGCGGATACAAGATGTCAATGTATGTTTATTTTAATATTATTTTAACTATTTTTTAAATGCTGAATTCCTATTACGAATCGCAAATTTTCTTTATTATTTTATTTTGTTCAAATTTGTAATAGAAATTCATAACTTGTAGAATATAAGCGTGATAAAGAATATGAATTAAAACTATGCTGTGTATGTAGAAATTAAATCAAAATTAAACATTACAGAACTAAATATACCTGAAGAACAGAAGTGCACAAATCAGAAGTATACATATTAAATGGGAATCAATAAAAAGTTTGTGTTGAACTTTAATTGTAAATGAAAAGCAGACATTGCATTTAGTGAATATTATAAAATTCGGTAAATTTTTCAGCTAAAATGCCAACAGTAGAAGATTCATGAGGTGCACATGAGAATATGTTGAAAGTGCCACTAAATCAAATTATGTGATGTTAATAAACTTTTAAAAGTGTGCTATTTACATTCTAATATTATGCTAATTATGACTAATAAAATAGGATTTTATTTGAAATTTAATGTTGCTAATTTATTGATATTTAAACTGTATGTCTACCCGCCTATTATGTTATGGGTCGCAACAAAAATTTACGAGTGTAATTTAAATTTTTTCAAATATTTTCTCAACATCATGAATGAATTTGAATTTTCTAATGGTAAATGCGGAATACAATTTATTCGTACATAGATAGTTGATTTAGATTTTAATCATTTTCTAAGCGTCAAATGCCTCAAATGTTTATGGTGCACTCTGATGTGTTTGTAATCTTGTGAAATTGACATGCACAAAAGAAATCTCAACTTAAGTTTCTATTCTTCAACTATTCTGAATATTTTGTTGTTTACATCAAAATTGGCAAATATGTTGAATTGTTCCAATGATGAAATTATTCCCATTATGGTAAAATGGAATTTGGAAAAGTCGCTTTTATTACGGATTAAATATAACGAATAAACATTATTATTATAAATTGGAATAACACTTTATTTACACTACTTATTATGAAATCTTTAATATCCAAAAATAAATAAATTGGTTCTGGTTCGCAATTTAAAATTTATTTAAACAAATATACCCATATGTCGCATATAATAATATATATGATGTATGAAAATTTATGTGTTTACATATGTATTATTGATTGTGACCAATATTAAAGTGGTCATATGTACAATGTGTGCATGAAACATCTGGTATATATATATAGGTAAGGGTAATATGTTGATGCAATATATATTATGAAACGGTCCACATCTCTTCCTGTATATTAATAAAGAGAGGGATTTCAAGTACGATGGTCAGTATATTCCCTAAGGATAAATGTAATTTGGTATTATTTGACACTTATTTGGGCTATTAATCATAATAATAATCGTTTGCGGTGTATATATATATATATCTAAATACATAACGTAATAAGTATAATAAATTATTACAAGGTGCTAACATCATTGCAATTTTGTAATTTGTACTAAGATCTTTCAATTTTGAATCTTATGAAAAGTTATGAAATTTTTTTTAAATATTGAAAAATGAATTTAACTTATAATCAACATTAAAATTAATGAATTGTATAAATCATTTTATCGTTTCGTCCATTTTAGATCCAACCAATTCCACCTAATAGAAATAAATGAACAAACTTTAGAGATCATATTATTATAGATTATTATTAATTGTTAAAATCCTTAGAATGTTATTTATTTAGCAACTGATGATTGTCATGTTAAACAACAAATGACAAAACGTCAAATTGCTAAAATGGTAACTTTAATACGAGTTAATCGTTATTTGATAAGCATTTCCGCATTTAGAGCCAGATTCTCTAATCTAAACCATAGAATCGAAATTTTATAATCAATAATCGAGAATCGATACAAAGCATTAAACTCATTAAACTATCTGTAATTTAAAATCATATCACATATATAGCAACCAATTTAATCCTTTAAAATTGCATTAGTTTTTAATATACAGCGAATTAAGGTTTTGTATAATTAGATGTTCCACCAAAACCACAAAAAGACATTATCGCATATAATTTTGGCCACGATCGAATGAAATAGAATTGATAAGTGTTCGTGTTATTGTAAAGATGCAAAATTAGGGTGGACAACCTGAAAATGTTCACCACCAACTAATCTCATTAAAGGAAAGAAATAAATGAAAATTGATGAAATAATTTCTAAATATGTTGCGGGGATTTTTTTTTTGGCACGATGATTTGTGCGATCCTTATAACGTTTAATGATGCAGGATGCAAGTTTCCTGTCAAATATACAAAGCAATCAAGCTGTTGCCTTTGAATTCTTTTACGAATATTTTTTTCAATTACGACGTAGAACAAAATGAGTTTGTACACTTGTCAACAATACTAAACCAAATTATGTCAAATTTTAAGATCTCTGTGCGATAAGCTATTCGGTAGCTATAGCTACGTGCAGTTGATTACACTTCGATTGACGGATCACGTATTGCAAAGAATAAAATTTCATATTTAGTACCATTTTATATTATTTGCTGATAAGTTCAGTACCATATTGTCTGTTCCTTATAAATATATATCAAAAATAGTAAAATTAATTTTAAATGGTAAAAAGTAAATAGACATATGTACAAGGAAGCAACGTAGAATTTTATTTGCTATATTGTCAATTTATAATTATAATGTCATCACAATGCATTTTCATTATATTAAGCGATATCATGACTATACTCGTATATTTTTTTAACAAATCCATTTTCAATCCATTTTAATATAATTCGATACAGTAATATTAATTTATAAATGTTTAATTTTACATAACTCGTAAATGTCAACATAATCTGTAATTCGTAAATAGGTTTAGGACATATTTGATATTACATAAATACATAAAAGTGCATGAATAAAATTAGGAATATAGTTTGGACATTCAATTCAATTTACCATCTAAAAGTAATGCCAATAATTAAATTATAATAATATGCGATGGTTTATTTAGTTTTATGATACCGTAATACTAATGCGTAGCATACGATTTATCATTAATGTTTGAGCAGTTAATGTTATAGTTCCTGTATGTTAAAACCAAACAGATCACATTACAATGCGATCATCATTATTTGGTTATTGAACAGATTAAGATAAAACTTATGGCAAGTATAAGGAGGCAAGCCATAACAGTTAAAAGAATAAACGTTGCTAATCGTAATGAGAGGGTAAAAAAACGGTTCACAGACGATTTGGTGGATTACCTGACATGTGACGTCGGTAGACGAGACTGAAATGAGGTCGCAGGTGCATTGAGACATGTTGGGGAGGATGTTCTTGGTTTCATTTATTACGAAAGGAAGGAATGGATTAGTGATGCTACATGGAGCCTAATAAGGAGAAGAAAAGAAATAAAGAATATTATTAACAACGGAAATGCGATGGAACGACAGGGCCTACTGAACGTCCAATTCAATCCAGGGACGGTTTGCAGATCTCAAACGAGATCCAATAAATAGAAAGATCGAGTGAGTACTTTCGCGAAGTATTGAATAGACACTGAAGTTCAGGTTGCTCAAAGTCCAGTTGACCGAAGACCGGTTACAAGGCGATTCAGGGACTCTGTTCCGATGTTGAAATCAAACCCGCTTTAAAACATCTAAAGGGCGATAAGACGGCCGGGGCCGATAACATATCACTAGAAATGTTGAAAGTTGACTTGGAGGCCATTACAACAATATTGGATACCATTATTAGTGAAGTGTGGTTATCTGATGATATTACAACCTTATGGAAAGAGGGGTTGATAGTCAAATGGCCGACAAAGGGTAACTTGAGTATGTGTGAAAACTGGCGTGTGGTATCACCTTGCTAAACACGATAAACAAGGTTCTATCTATTATCGTGCACGATAGGATCGGTTCAGTTTTACAAACAGGTATTCGAAAGGAACAGGCAGGTTTTAGACCTGGAAGAACTTGCTCTGACCATATCAATACATTGCGAATCATTGTGGTGCAGTCAATTAAGTGGCAAACACCACTGTATGCGCTATAATATTAATGTCGAATATACTAGAAATTTATGGAATATCATGTAAATTAATGAACATGATCCGTGGTCTAAATCGAGGCACGAAGTGTAGAATTTTACATCGTGAAAGGCTTGGCGATGCTTTTGATGTACATTCTGGTGTAAAACAGGGTATGTTAAATGGTGTCTGGCGGTCAACACAGATTTCAAATAATCTAAAGTTGCGCATTTTTAAAAGTAATTGTTTACCGGTACTATTGTACTATTGCTGCGAAACTTGGAAGGTGACAAATAACATCGTGTCACTAATCCAAGTTTTCTATGATGCAATGACATAAATTTTGTAAGGAAACTTGATTGATTCATAACTAACAAAACTTTATTATTTCAATCCTTATCAATAAAACATTTTTACATGTTAGTGCTTATGAGTACTTTACAACCACTTTTAATCTCTACTTTAAAGTAATGAGTATCTATTTACTTTAGTTTATAATCTGTTACTTATAGTTGATAGTATAGTTGAAATGGGAATATAGATTTCTTCAATGTACACATCTAGTAGATGTCATAATTTTTATTATAGTTCATGTTAACTTAATGTATTAGTATATATACTATATATATATATATATATATATACATGTATATTTATTTACTATCTATACAATTTGCTGCTATTAAAATTCATGAAGCGAAATGTTTCATTATAGCTCATACATAATGCTAATACCTTATCCTTGCACTGTAAATTTACAAAACATATCCTTTCAAAATATACGAGTACACATAGGAGACGAGATTCCATTGATTGAAAATTCGGATCTTGTAAATGTAAACGACTGTATGCTGAGTATATGTAAATAGTTATTCTACTGTGAATTGAATGATGAACGCGATGACTAGAGTATAGTGTATATTGAATAGAGCGCTTTTTGTAATCATATTTATTCTTTAGGCAATTTATAGAAATTTTGTGAAATAATTTTTAAGCATTTCTGTACATTTGGAATACAGGAAAAGGAGAGTTTTTTTTTCCTTTTTAGCTTGAGAGTTATTTCCTTTTATACTATAAATGATGCAAAACAGAAAATTTTTAAAAGAAAAGTTTTAAAAGGAATAATTTAGACACTGCCAAACTTCACTATATTTCTCAAATTTTGTATTAATTTAATTAATTTTTGAACATAATTATGAATAAAAAAATTTATAATCGTAGCAAATCATTTCGACAGATGTTCTGTAAACGTCATAAAACTGAGCCACATTTGAATCAAGCAAATCAAGAAAGAAAAAACTTATCATTACACTCTTTTTTCATCTTTTTATCATTATCGATGTAATGCGGGCATTCGGATTATATTCCGCATAATTGTAAAATGAAATCCAATAGTTAAGGTACCGTAGAAAGGTAACTTGATATTGTGTGAGAACTGACGTCGTATCATCTTATTTTCTGAAGTATAGTCACTTTACCAGAAATTCAATTCATCAACTATTGTTCCTAACCAATAGCACTAAAGAGTCTGATTATTCATATACTGAATAACTTTAACTTCACATCTTCAACAAATATAATGTCAATGAGTATAGCTATTATTTCGCTACCCATTTTTTGTAATATAAGTTGCTATGTACAATAAATAAATATGATTTTTATATATTAAGACAATAAGTTCCAATTAACTCGTTAATTCCAATAAAATACACTTAACACTAAATGCTAAACAAATAAAAAAGAAGAACATGAAATAAATAAATTACAACAAAACATAAGTAATAATAATTAGCTATCAACTGGGGCTAGTATACTGGAACCTGAGAGTAACTTCAGTATATATGTTATATTCTCGTAAATCCAGATGGTTTCATATTCGCTTATTTAATAATCAAATAATAAATACAACAACTTTCTGTGTAGAATTTTCTGAAAGTTAGAAAAATAATTTAATGTAGAAAATGAATCTCATAAATAACAATCTAATGGTACCGTTTATACACTCTTGATACATTTTCATTTTCTTAGTTT
>JANSTX010021784.1:0-15890 GCA_027564355.1 Penthetria funebris
GATGTTTATTTCTTAGCGTTACATGAACGGAATCAAATACAATAGACCCTTGGAACTTCGTTCCCAGGGCCTAAAAATAGAAGTTCGGTTTCATCATGACAATGCACTTGTACCTTCATCGATAATAGCAACAGGAAAATTAGTCTAAATTACGAATTGCTTCCCAACGTTTTCTAACAAGAATTAGCTGTTAGTAAATTGTTCCTGTTTTCAAACATGAACAAATCATTTTCTAGCATTTTTGGGTGCAATTCTGAAGTTGTGGTCAAAAACTAGATCTATTTTGCCGAGTTTTACATATAATAATTTATCAGCAAACATTCTGAAACTAGAATATTTGTGGAATAAAGTGTATCCGGATATCTGAAAATCACGATATAGCTGCAATTTTATTTAAATGTATAAAAAATCAAGATCGATAATAATAAATACAAATATTATTTCAAACTTTATATCACATTTAAGTAAAAAAGAAAACGCGACTTCATAATTTATTCAACCATATTGTATATACATACTTATATTTATCAACTGACCTTTTGAAACCTTGATTTAAATTAGAAACATTTACAAAGTTTGATTTCAATATAATTTTATGCTAAAAATAACTTATGATAATAAACAATACGATACTCCTCTATTTAATAATATATATATATGTATAATTTCAATTGCAGTTTTTAGCTTATCATCAACTGTGACAAATTTGGCAGGTTATAATAATTATTGATATGATAAGCACGTGCATCGCAAATTATACATTTCTAGACTATATGCATATTTATTGAATTGTTTTGGATATCTAGTAGCTTGTACTTTTAGAAATACATAATTTTGTGGCATCACCTACAATGGATTTTGTTGAATCACCAGAAAACCCGAATGCAATTTTTTTTAGTAATAAATTTTTATACTGTAGTATCATTTTTGAAAAAAAAATTGACAACAAAATTGGATCTCGCATGTCGTAAAATACCCACCCGGATGCAAATTTTATTAATTGTGCTATAATGTTGTTATAATTATTTCATGAAGTGAAGTGATGGAATCTCATTTTCGATTAAATCGCTTCGTAAATAACCAAATTGTCGAATTTGGAGTCAAGAAAACCCACGTACTGTTCTTTAGACACATGTATGCCGATGTGAACTGGCCACCAAGATCATGCTATATAATGCAATTGAACTTCGTTCTCTGAGGTTATGTTAAATCGCTGGTTTACTCTAATAAACCACAAACACTTAATAACCTTAAACTCAACATTATTCATGTCATTGATGAAATTAAGTGCAGATTTATGTGGAAAAGTGACCAAAAATTGGTGTTCCAGAATCGAATTTAAATAAAAAAAATCCAGAGGCAGTTATTTTCATGAATGAGATATTACATCTAAAGAAAATAAATTGATATCTTATACAGTTCTGTTTTTATTTCAAATTAAAAATATATAGCTCTGATCGACTAACATACAGAGATTGATCAACCTATATGTGTACTGTGATGTGCCACCGGAAACATGATCACAGGATATGTCAATTATGGTGTGTGCGGTTGTAGCAAAAATGAATTGCTTGAAGACTTGGTACATGAACATGTCACCAATAAACTATATGTAGCATTCGTTTAACACACCAATCTACCGAATTATTCAAATTTAATATCGTAATGTCGGCCCGGCTCTATGGCGAAAAGCTTCAAATGATTACTGCGTAAATTCGATTAACAAACTATCATATATACACAAACCAACTTGAATGCTATACGTTATCTAATTATTTGTTACACAATTTTAAAATAGATTACAATTAGAAAACATAAAACAAAAAAAGAAATGAAATTATATTTAAGTAAACAATTTACGAAACGTCAACTGAAATGGTTACCAAATGAAATTAATTGAAATTTTAAATCAATACAAATAATGTATACTTCATTTATTAATCTTTTAAAGTATGTTTATTTTTTAAAGTATTCTCTGGCATACACTCAACATAATTAGATTAAATCTCTTCAACTTTATTGACATTTATAATTTCTATTAATTGTTTGATTAATTGATAGGATAATTTACATTTAATTATAACGAATGGTATTGGAGATGATGTTTGAAGACAGCTGTTTGTGTACGTACTTTGTATATGTTGTACAGTTTACCAAAAACAAATAAAGATGACAATCCTGTGGAAAAATTCCATTCCATACGAATGCGTTTAAATTCTTAAGCTTTTTCTTTGTTCAATCTTATTATGTTATACACCAATGTTGAATCGTCATGATTCATGATTATTCGAACTGTAGTTTATTATTATTATAAATTATGTAATATTTGATGATTTCAGGGTATATTGAATTGCCTGCTATTAATAACTACAAGAAATGAGTAGGTGATATTAAAGATAATAAATATAATGGAGATAGATATGTTAGTTCCTTTGATTTGCACAAAATCAAAATAAATTGTAATATTCGACAGATCATTATATCGCTAGAACCATTAAAAGATCCGACGTAATAAATTAAATGAGCATATTCTTGGAATGAAATTTTAAATCAATGCAAATAATGTACTTTTTATGTCCTGTGCAATGACGTTAAAAGGCGTGCATGCCGTGATTGGAGGGTCTTCTCTTGGAGAATATGTGGCTTCCATATTCTAGCTTAAATCCAATGTCAATGAAAATCACCACAACATGGCGACTGTGCCGCCATTACCAAAGTAATATAGCCTAGGCTGTTATTGTTGCCAATTCGATAATAGCTGAATATAAAATTGATAAAGGAACTCCGACATATAGAAATATGTTCAGCTTCGAGTTACGCACAGGATTAGTCAGGATTCTGTAACAATGGTGAAGATAGTTCAAATTAAAACAACCTTGGCATATCAAGTCCTAGTGAGTTGGGTTAATGACTTTGTGTTAGGCGGCCGCCAGCAGAAAAACAAAAGTCAAATAGAAGAAAGGGGAGAGAAAGGAAATTATTTATTTATTTATTATTTATCAGTGTAGAATTATAAAATGGTAAGAATAGTTGTTGACAGAAGCATTGAACAAAGTGTGTTGTGTCTGTAAATAGAATAAACGATCGGGTAATGTCTTTAAATATATTATTAGACAATCAACCAATCCTGAATATCGCAAAGATCGAATTTTGGTAACGTCTGTAATCGATTTGACAAACTCTTCCATTATCTGAAACCAGGTTGATTATGGGTAATCTAAGTGGACTAGTTGGCAAGACTAAATTTTAATATTTGTCATATTGTCAACGGGTTTTTTTAATAGTAATTCTCAGGGTGATGATGGCATATAATTTGGTCATATTAAACACCTACTTTGCAAAAAAAGATAGGAACACCTAATAACGTACAAAAGTAATAATGTGATATACTCAATTTTAAATATATTAAAGACTAGAAATGTATCGAATAGCAAAACGTAAAGCAAGAAGTGTGGTAGCTATTGTCAAACCTTAAGCCACAAATCAGCTATATGAGTCTGGCGATCAAAACGAGATATACAAAATTGCAGCACAAAGAAATGCTGCTGGCAAAGATATACGTGCTATCAAATCCATAAAAGATGAGAGTGGAAATGTTTTGATTGTTGACAGAGAAGTAAATAATAGGTGAAATCAGTACTTCAACGAAGAATATGCTTATCAATATATTTCTGAATCGAATCCTATTTTGGGACCAGTCAATGCGGTTACTCCACTGGAAATAGAAAATGCTTTAAAAAAAAATGAAGCAAAATAAGGCAGTTTGATACAGATGACATCCCATCAGATCTTTGGAAATAGCCGGGAAATTTTGGGTATCAATAGTACGCAAATTTATTAACTAAGTTCTGAAACGGAGGTGTCAAATTCATGGAGAAGCAGCTATTTGTTACAGTTTTATAAAAATAAGAGAGATATACAGAATTTATCTAACTACAGAGAGGAATCAAACTTACATCACACACTTTAAAAATATGGGAAAGAGTTTTGGACACAAGACTCCGTGATCTAATTAATATTTCAGAATACCAGAACAGATTCGTGAAAGGGCAGATCAGATTCGTGAAAGGCAGATCAACAACTGATGCTATTCAAACACTTTGAAAAGTGTTTGAAAAATACAGAAATAATAAGAAAGACTGTCAAACTGTTTGTGAACTATATATATCTATACTATCAAATATATATATAATGAATGCTTGCACTAGAATTCAAACAAACTGTGGAACATCTACCACATTCAACGTAAACGTTGGTGTGTATCAGGGTTCTGCATTATATCCATTAGCCGTTGTGTTATTTGATGAAAAAATGCTATCAAAGATAAAGGGGAAGATATGTAAGAAACTGTTGTTCGATCAGCAATGATTAAAGATTCTGCATGTTGGGGGCTGTGGAAAAGGATTATATGCAGAAGCTACATACCAACCGAGATGAGAATGTGTAACATTGAAGGACAGAATTAAGAAAAACTATATTCGAGGCAGTTTAAAAGTTACATCTTTCAGCAATATAATCACTCAAAATAAATTAAGATGGTTCAATCACGTAATGCGCAGACCGGAAACTTACTGCGTAAAATTGGCTATGGAAGAAATCGTGGTGCTTATGCTGAATTGAGTATATCTGACTAGTGACACGTTTACCAAATTGAAAAGCTGGCATTTAAATTCTGCCGAAGAAGTTAAGATTGATCGCAAATGTACCGGCTTAAATTTGTAAATCGAGCTTCATTATAGGTCTTATATAATTTTTATATATATAATTTCAAGGATAATAGTTATATCTACGAAATTGTAATGTAAATTTAAACTTTTTCCATCGAGTATAGTTCATTATCATTTGAGATATAAAAGTATATAATCAATAGAATGCGAGTTTGAAAATCGAACACGGCAAATATTATAGCATAATGCTTGATAACTTGAGAGCATCCGATTAGTATTATAAACAAAATCTATCTTATTAGTGGCAAACTAAAGTCCTATCTAACAATCTATCCATGCCTTTGTATTTTAAAAGATTGAAACAGTTTATTATTGTTTCTTTTATATAATTTTTAAAGGAGATTTTTTGAAGAAACAGATACATTATATTTCTATAGATGAAAATAACTTTAAAAACATATGTTTAAAAACTTATTTTACACCCAAGTATGTATGTACTTGACAAAAATAAAATAATGGCATGTGAACATTATGTTATAATATGAATTAACATCTTTGTTATTTTATTTATAAAAGGAAAATGATTGCATGCTATAAAATGCTATTCTACTATTCATACAAAACCTAAATAATGCAAAATATTATTCTGTTGTTTATCCTTGGTATATTTTAAATACAATCAAGGTTAGTGTTTATCATATAAAATTTCACTTGGGAATAAAATTATTGCCTTGTTAAGTGAACCCCAGAATAAATAAATGACGGTATAACCAGCTGTACTATTATTGTAATATCATTGTTTTTGTGTATCCTGTATTATGTACAGATTACACACCAACGGATTCCAACTTCCAACCGTAATTCAATGTTAACAAAGTTATTTAAGTACCTATTTCTTTTCTCTTTTTTTAAATTTTAATTTATAGAAATTTCTAGCAACGCATTTTTGACTGCATATAGTACAACCTTGTGTATACAATACATTGATTTCTCGGTTTGAAAAATGTAGGAGCAAATTTGTTGAAAAATTGATTTAGATGTGTTTTCTGAAGGTTTGCGAAATTCACATGAAATGGATTCCTATTACATTTATGGTGAAAGGTGAATTTGCGTATTTATTTATTTATTGAATACCATGCACTACTCTACTGAAATATTCGAATGTATAACTGGATAATTGTGGTTGATCCTATATTTTACAGTTGGCAAATTTTATGCATATTTAATGCCACCCTATGCGCCCTCGAGGCATAAAGGTTTATATGATGATGATGTTGATATAGTATACATACAAGTAATGATAGATTAATTAACCATAGAGATAAAATTGAATAGAGGGAATGCATGGTCTGCCATATTGTGAGAAGCGCAGTGGCAATACTTGGCCGACTCAAATACCGCGATACAAATTCTAATTTATATAAAATTGTAAACGTTTTTCATCAAATATGATCAAAAACTTTCACAATAATTGAAAACTCTAATAAATATTACTTTTTATATAAAATAAATCATTGGAACGTGAATTACACATAGTGATAAAAATGTCTTCGTTGGTTATTAAAACGTGTAGTACAACGTGTGTACGTAACACACGTTGTACTACAAGTAAACTTCAGAACGAAATCAAAACAAATAATTCAACTACGAAAATAATGGTATTATTATTGAAAGCGATTTGTTTGTTTAGCTCGTTTTGATTTTACGCATACGAATACAAATACCAAACTGCATTAATTTGCAAAAATTGACCTACTCATAGTGTTGCTGATGTAAAAATTATTTCCTCTCCCCTCCTCTTAAGAAAATAATTTTAGGTGAAATATAGTATATGCAGACTCTATAGTATACTAGTTCTATGCAATTAACAAAACCGGTTCGATAAAAAAAGGCATAAATTGGGTACATATAAATTAACAAACATCTTTTAGTTTTACTAATAAATTAGCATAAAAAAAAAATAAAATAAGAAATAAACAGTTAAATAAATGTCTTAAATTATTTCACAATGCAACCTAAACAAATCCTAAATATGAATTATTATTGCACATCAAGTTTTCATATAAATTTGTTCAAGTTCTCACAGACATTTGATCCGAACAGCATCTAACTACTCAATTTTGTGTACAAATTTGTTCAAGCAGCTGATGTTTTAACAAAAAAAAAACACCTATTTCCATATACGTAACAAAAATGGTCAAACGTGTCAATTCATAATCAAGCTGAGTTAGTACATAATTTTTTTGTGACATAAACAAGGTCAATATTGATAGTTGATGTGGGTGGGGGAAGCATCCACAATTATATCAAATTATACAAATGGAAAAAGCAACAATTAAAATTAATTATTTATTTTGAATGCTAAAAGCAGAAACGGTAAATTAACGTAGTATTGCCACCATATTCATTCATGTGTCAAATTACACGAAGTTTTACTTGCCACAAAGTGTCATATTGCCCTAAACATTAGCCGAATATTGTATGTAGTCTGGTGGTGGATTATCATTCAGGACGAAACTCATTGGTACGTGGAGAAGATGTTCACTTGCAATCAATGGGGAAGAAATAGTAGAAGTAGATGACTTCTAATATTTCGAAAGTTTTACTTTACAATTATTGGTGTTGCTGAAACAGATAATAAAGTTTCGGATACAAAAGACTGGGCAAATATTTGGTATGCTGAATAGCTGTCGTTATACAAATTTCAATTAAAGTTGCACATTTTTAAAACAAACTGTTTATCTGCGAAACGTGAAAGGCGACAAATAACATCGGGTCACAAATTCAAGTTTTCGTCCAATCGGTGCCTCAGGCGCGAAAATTTGTGAAGACTGTCTGATGTGGAGGGCGATGAACAAAATTGTCAACCGAAGAAAGTGGAATTGGATCGATCGGTGATATTGCTAAATACACAATGGATTGGAGTCAGCAGGGAATTAGAAGACCCGGTTGCCAAAAACAAAACAAACGTACAAAGAACCGTTATTTCGGAGGCTAGTACCAGTGGAAGGGGTGGATGTGTAGTGGATGTGCTGGTTAGAGATATTGTACAATGACACTTGTTTGTTGACGCCATATGTTCCCGCGTAGGAGTAAACATCAATTTGTTGATGCTGATAAATTACTATTTAGAGGTTGCTCAACTTATATTTACCTTACCAGGGTACCACCGGAAACACGAACAGACGATATGTCAATTATGGTCAATGTTCGTAACCAAAAATACATTTTTACTTTCAAAAAAAAAAAATTCAAAAATAGACAGAAAAAACCCGGAAAGGTAGTAATTTAATTATGTGCATGCTTTCATTGCAACGACGGTTGTTGAGGAAAGTTTAATTGTGTAAAATGAATTGCCTATTACATTATCATTATTCAGTATATTGTTGCATTAATCTTAACCTAATATCCCGTTTGCTTGAATAGTATCTACGTTGGAAATTTTTCTACTCCACGTGACACCGATATAAACTGGAACCCCAATCAAAATATATAACATTTTAATGACGTCTCAACTTTGATACAAAGAAAGTTCTTTGTTTTCGACTGTTCAGTGTTCACCCGCGTGGTGTACATGTCAGTAGTTTCCCAATTAAAAAAAAAAAAATAGAAGAATTGTCAATCTAATAGGAAAAAATTTGTTGTTGCGAAACTAAAAAGTCAGACTAGTGGAATCTGAACAGTATTTGACAAATCAATAATACACATTATTTTTAGAATTAAATTCAATGCAATGTAATCAATATATAATAGATATTGGCAACAGGTTAGTTCTAGGTGAACAATTCATGGTATAAAGCAATCACCTAATAATTTAGAAATTTTCTAAAAATGAGTAAATCAGCCTGAAAAATATAACGATGATTTTTTTTTTTTGCGTTTTCTCTTCCGGTTAGAACATGAAAACATGTTAATCGGCATTAATTATTTATTTTTTATTATTATTATTATCTTTTTCTTTAATGACCAAGGCCAATTTGACCCAAATAGTCTTTATTTTTCGATGGTTATAATTTGTTACTTTGTGAGTTCCTGCCCACACTTCACCAAGTGAAAACACGTGGAAAGAATTTTATTTTATTTTTCTTACCCTATAAATTCTCTCCACGTCAACACTCACTAAAGTCTAAGCCGGAACTCTATTTATTTTTTAAATAAATCAATATTTTTGAACTTTGATTGAAATTGATTTGTGTGACGTCATATCAACTTATATATATAGTGACAACGGTAAATCTTCTTATCAGAATAAAAGAAATTTTAAATAACAAAAATATCATCTCATTTAAAATCAATTATAAATTGTACAATTTTATCATAAAATACATTAACATAGTCGTATGTATATAGCAGATAATATTTGTTCTTGTATTTTAAATTAAAATGTAAACATAAATAAAGCAAAAAAAAAAAAATAATTTAATAAAACCATGGAGAACTGACGTCACAGAATATTAATGTGAGAAATTTATTGCAAAATTTGTGGTAGCCATCTTTAAAAAGCATAATTTTTTTTTTCTTTTACTTAAACAATTTACTTTAAACTCTTTAATTTTAATAAAAATGTATAAACAAAAATATATATTTTACTTACCGATTACTATTCATAATTGACGGCATGATAATTCTCAATGATTGCAACTTTTCAAACTTTGACAAAAAAATATCTTTTTTTTTTACAAACTTTTTTAAATTAACCTTTAGAACACAAAAAGGCTACAACTGAACTGGAGAAACTTTACGTATCAACTGAAGACAGCTACCAGTGACAATGCTGCGTACGTGACGAAATTTATTCGGAGTTCTTTGATTCGTCTCTGTGTTCGGAAAGCGCCGGCCCTAAAATGATAAATTCACAATGAAATACGGGGAAATGTTTGAAAAATTTAGCGCGTATTTTATATGAATTCAACTTGATGAGTAGATACTTGTGATTTTATTAAATACTATAATTTTGCAAAGTTTGTTTCTTGTCTGATAGCACTGCAACAGGTTCAGCATATCATTGCTGATAGTGAAGCCGGTAATTAATTGTGTATACGTCGATATTTTTTTAAATTTACATGCCGAATTTCATTCCATATTTTATCTGAGAAATGTATATGTAGGTCATCTCCCTGATTTTATGAAAAAAGTTTGTAGTATTAGCCATCTGAACTAACAGGTTGGTAAAAGTATAAAAGAGCGGTATATTGCATCTGATGGGGTCAACAAATGAAAATTGATACGTCGAGCAGGTGTTCACTTCCATTCAGAGCGGCGACAAAGTAATAGATTAGAAGACTTCCAATATATGGGAAGTATTTTGACAATTGATGGTGGTGCTTAAACAGATGTAATGGTTCTGTATAGAAAAAAGCTCGGCAAATGCTTGGTATGCTGTATAGAGACTACTATTCTCCTGGGTGAAGTAAAGGTCGAGATGATATGAGTATTAGCCAAGATGTCAAATATTACATTATTTACCTTCTTGGATATTTCCATCCGGTACTTAGTTAGAGGACTGATTTTAAAGCATTTTCTTTTATTATTATATGCAGCGTTGGGGAATATCTAGTAGGACATACCATTGTCGTCAGCAACAAAGTACTGCTCATGTTGCAATGTTATGTCAATCCATGTTAGTCTTTGCATATTATTTAGTTTCACATTTGCCCTTCGACATGGTTTAACCAGATCGCAATTGTTCAGAGGAGGTTATTATTTCAGGATTCAATATCTGCCTATGTAAAACAATTATTAGCTATATAATCCTTGTCATTCATTATTCTACTAGACCACAGTAACTTTTTGGATGAAGAGAAGATAAATACAATTTGTGAATTGACAAGTCGCACATGATAGATGAGGCAAAAGTGAAGATATGGAAAATTTTCGTGATAGTGAAAATATTCCGTTATAGACAATTTTCTGGTAAACCAAAGTGTCACTCACATCTCCCTTGACATTTACCAAATTGAATGGAAGGAAGAAGAAAACATATAAACGATTTAGCAATGTGTTACTTGAAACTTGAGGCAACATTTAATTTCAGAGAATAACTTTTGTATTATCGTTTAAAATTGCAAAAGTTCTTGACATTATCTTAAGTGAGAAGTGCAAAAAAAAAAAAGAAATGATAAAGTCAAATTTACATCCTAAGTGGATATTGGAGTACATATATTTTGTCAACAATTTGTACTAATATGCAAAACGTCGGTGACGAATGGAATGGCCGACGAGGTTTCTCAAACAATTTTTACCTCTAGGTGGGTATCACCGGTGACTCGATGACGGTATATGCCAGTAATGGTGTGTGATAGAGGCTAAATAGATGGTGTTAATGTTGTGTTTGGTGTGGCCTCTATTATATTATGTGTTGTGTGTGTTTTTTTTTTTTAAAGTCATCTTTTAACAACCTATTACTTTAACAGTTGCTTTTGCTTTTGAATTTCTTTGTAATAATTTTTTGCATTTTTTTCTTTTGAACTCATGCATTTTTAAAGTGGATACTCCAAGAATTCAGATTATATTCAGATTAAAATAATTATAAATGCAATAAATATAATTTATATTGATATAAATCTCTTTGGCAAGCAGACCATCGACAATTCTTAAGAAAATGCTCAGTTGTAATTTTATTATGGTAAGTAAATCATCAGCAATTTTTGTTTTCTTTTTATTATTACTATAAATATTAAGTGCAGACCAAACCAAGTTTCTATTAGCGTGCTAGGCAAATTTTTGATTGGTTTGAATCATATAATAGCAATATAATAAATGTAAAATCAAAATTTTCGTTAAAGTATACGCTTTGTCAGACAGAACTGATCATAAATTTGCATATCACCCGAATAGAACTTTGGTGCGGCCTAGCACTTTATTATGTTTTTAACCTTCATAGTAATGTTACTTTTGTCATATGACAATGACCTATTACTTTAACAATTGCTTTTGCAAATTATTATTTGTATTTTGTTCCTACTTTGTATTTTGTGAAAGAAATGAAAATTTTTTGTAACTCATATTTTTAAAGTAGCTACTCCTAGGCTTAAGATTATTCGTCACATTACTTTCAAACAAAATGTTTAAAATTATTGTTTTATCATTATAAAAAAATTATGAATGTACAAAATATAATTAATATTGATATGAATCTGTTTGGCCCCTAAGCAAACCATTGAATATACCTATGGCTATTCTTAAGACAATATTTAGTTTACATTTTATTATGGTCAACAAATCATTGCGATGTTTAACTTTAAGTTTTTAATCACTGGTTGGAATCTTTGTAGAACATAATTTAGTCTGAATCATTAAGTATTCTGATAGTAATTTGATATATTAGTAAACAGTCATTAGTATCTATATTTATTTGATGATATAATAACAACGACTTTTTTATTTTTTTTTTTTTGCAAAAATCTATGAATTTACAGCAGTGATCCCAAACATTTATTACCACCTGTACGGTTGGTCATAAGCATTGTAATAATTAGCAATAATAACAATACTATTTTCTTGTTTTATAAGTAGCCATAGCTGTAGTCGATGATTAGCATACGGTTTGGTTTTAATTTATTTTAATTTATCATGTGATTTAGTAAAATGTTCAAAAAATGACATTAAACTATTTTTATTATATAAATCAAATTCAAATTTTAAACATAATTCTTTAAATTGATTTAATTGTTCAATACTTAAGTCATTGGAACAAAATTCTAAAAATGCTTCAGCAAAATCATTATCGTTATTTTTAACACATGTAATTACATATGTCATTGACCAACTATTATTTAATAATAAATCATTGATAAAATAATGTATATCATCAGAATTATTGGAAACACACCATTTTAAATAAGTCATAGGCGATTCCCAATCCTTTGCATCAAAAAGTAATTTTAATAAATTTGTGTCTAGCAGATTAAGACACAATTTTTTAAATCTTAAATTATCTTTGATATTTTCATCATTCGTATTACTATTATTAACATTATCAATATTACTATTACTATTCCTTATCATTAACACATAAAATTCATTTAATGCACGTATACATTCATTCATGTCAATTGGTTTGCCCTCTTTTCTTAAATAAAAATCGAGTATTAAATTTACATATAATTTTGAGAATAGTAAAAGTTTTCGTTCACTTTCAATTTTCTTCCTATCATCATTTAAACACCAATTTAAATAACAATCGAAAACATCTTTTAAATTATTTTCAACAAATAAATGTTTAAATATTGTTTCAGTTTCACGCATCAAAATAATTTGCTTAAACGTATCTAATTTCTCTTTTGACAAATGTTTTTCAATTGTACTTTGGAATACATCAAATTCATTGTTTATTATGAAATTTCTACATTTTGTAAAACCAATGTAAGACAAAAAATACTCATCGATAAGTGATGTTTCATAGAATTTTTTACCAATAAATAAAACAATATTTAAATCAATTTTTGATATTGACGCCGTATCCGTAAAACTATCACGAATAAAAAATATTGTAAATGTTTTCTCTTTGGCCGTTAATGTTGGTGCAATATGTTCCATAATCGATGGATAATTTATAACATATTGGACAATTTGTTCTAAACGATTAATATCTTTTAACATTGGTTTATTATGATTTGATGGTTGACCTTGTGTCAGTGTTGTGCAATTCTGTTCTTTATGCCAAATATCACATTTTTTCCAACATTTAAAAAAAAAATTACAATAATAATCACCTTCAATTGAAATTTTTGTGACGATAAATTCGAATAATAAAATTTGTATGTGTAATTTTTGATCATGACGAAGATAATTATCAAAATCGAATATTTCTTCAAAATCTGGTGATGGTAATTCTAAAAAAAGTTTACATGCATTTAACGTATTATTTCTATAGACTTGTTTTCTTTCTATTGATTTTATTTTCGCCAAAAATAAATAGAAAATTTTTGCACAACTTGCTGTCAATTGATTTGTCATTAATAATTCACCCTTAATTAGTGAATCGATTAATGGAAATATATCAAATTCATAATTCTCTAAAAAAAATTCTATAGCCACTTCATTTGTACATGTAATACATTTTTGCATTATTTCATAGAGAGAATTGGCATCAATTTTCTTTGACAATATTGATGGTAATACAGTTAAAGTTGATAAATTCAATTTTTTAAACCAATAAATACTCATATAATGATCTGAATATTGTAATGCACATTGTTGAGAAGTATTTAAATTATTCCAATGAGTTTTTATCAACTCAATTAAACAATATTTAGATGCTAAGTCAAAAGAATATTGACCAGATTTTATGCAACCATCATTAATTAATTCTGTTATTGTTTTGGCTTTATCTAATAGACCATTATTATGCCAACGAAAAAACTTTGGATATATTAATTTATCTGCTGCATTCGTTAAAAAATTACTATGTACCGATGTCCAAGATAATATTTGTAAACATGCTGACTTTATAATTGCCTTCAATTCAATACAATTATTCTCATTTTCATTTGTAAATTTAATTTTATAATGATTTGCAATTTTCTGAAAAATTTCTTCAATTCTCTCTTTGGACCATTCATTAACATGTACACGTAACTCAATAATTGCATCATTTGCAAACATTATTTTCAAAATAAGTTGATGATAATGTAATTCATTGCATAGAAACATTGATCCTTTTTCCAGAAATTCTTTTACATTCATGGTTATTATTTATGCAGATTGGTAAATTAGCTAAAAAAAAAAAAAGCAGAAATTTCAGAAAAAATAATTAATTATACCAAGTATAAAATTATGTGAAATAATTTAGAATCTGTAAATTTACATTAACAATTGGTTAACAATTTAAGTGCAACAAATCAATTATTAATAGAATAGAGGGTATTTGGTTTCCAGTGCAGAAATTTTGTCTATCTTAATTCTTATTCACTTAATGTAACTTTGAATGTAATGTAAATTTTAAGTTATAAACAGAGTTATAATAACACGCCAATGTTCAAATGAGCATTGGTGAGTTAAAAACGTTCTTCTTTCTGGTATGTATGATTAAATCAAACCTTGCTGTTCAAAGTGGATAAAAACATTGAGAGTTAATAAAAAGTAAATATAGTTATTTATTGCTTAAATTTATTTTTCATATTTGGTACATCCAGTACCTGGTGGACGATATATTTTCAAAGGCCATAAAAACTTGAAATAATTTAGATACTAAAGAATTATAGTTACGATATTTTAATAAAACTGTAAAAAAACTATATTTGTGAAATTTCAAGATAAATATTGTAAATTATTCAAGCAGTCACCGACTACTATCGAGGTTGCTCAATCAATCTTTATCTGCACGTAGTGTTACCGTTTTCTCGATCACGATATATGTGTGATCGACACTATGTTAATATCGTGTCTGTCGACGCTGGTTGAAAAAACTACTCAACCTTAAACTAAGCAGCTATATAATGAAACATTCAAATGTATAAACGGAAAATTATATGTGATCCTATATTATCCTGTTGGTTAATTTTAATTATATTTTTTTGCGTTTACATTTGAAATTAACAACCATGTTAGCCAAATGAATATCATAATGTTCTATGCGACGTTAAAGATGATATACGAATTTACAATTAGAAATTTTAAAACTGTTTACATATCGGTTTATTCATGAATTTGGATAAGATAATTATCTTAAAATAAGATGTCCTATTGATAGTTCATGTTATGAATATAGTCATAGACAAACAAAGTAATATTGGCACAAATATTATTGAACACACTAAACGAAGCACACTTCGGATATTGGAAAGAAGACAATTAAATAATAAAGCAAATTTTGTGTGATTTTATGTCTAAATAATGCTATAAATGGATCACAATAATGGAGTTAGTTTATTTCTGAATGTGCCTCTAATCACGTAATGAGAAATCGATATTAGATCATTTGATCAAATTACACTGTTAGCTTGTCAAAATCTTGAGATCAAAGATTGATTAATATACGTAAATTCGGAGGTTGTTATGGGTATAAACCGAGTGTAATGATATGAACAATAATAGAACACATTTCGATTGATGGTACAATATCTGCACCATAGTACACAATAAAAAACAAGAGAAACGTATAATTGTTTGCCAATTATTGTAGGACCTGGAAATTGTTTAACGAATCACAACATAATATATAAATATTCATTAAAGAGAATTGCAAAATAGTTGATATCTCGTACCTAGAATTTTCGCTTA
>JANSTX010021795.1:0-15890 GCA_027564355.1 Penthetria funebris
GCTCAATCGGTATGTCGTTTACCACAAGTTTGCATCTTATTGGTTCTTTAGCTATAACTACTGATTTTGTCTTCATGTCACTCTTCAATTCAATTATATTTATTAGAAACAATTTTTAAAATACCAAATTTAAGAAGGAATATTGTACAACTTACACGAAACTAGTGATTTTTCATTTTTTAGATAATTACGATGAACGTGTTTTACCATCTTTTGTCAACTTGGAAAATAATCTAGAAACATTTTCATTATGAGCGTTACTTTCTAAAGCTTTATGAGAATTTATGAAGTCTAGGTAGAAAGAAGAAAAACGACAAATTAAAAGTATATGCTTATTTATTATGATAAAATAGGGAAGTTCTTGCAGAAAGTAATTTAATTAAAATAATTTCTGTAGAAAATATGGGGTGTAATTTGTGTAAAGGAAATTTTTAAATCCATTTCCTAATATTTTAAATTACTTCTAATTATTATTTAAAGTAAACTTTCTGTGACATTTTAATGTTTTATTTTTTATGCAGATAATAAATAACATATCATCCGTAAGTTCTCGATCTGTAAATCTGTTTTATGGAACAATTAATGTTGAGAACATATTGTCAAATATTATTTGGTACAGTTGTCTTTAAACCAGAACACTAGTAGAAGATACCAAATGTAGAAATTACAAAAGGATTAGATCGTCATTCGGACTAACATTGAAAGATATTGAATAAAAAATGACTAAATTCAAGACAGTTAAAAAGTGAAACCTATTATTACAATTAAATCACACATAGCCAATTCAGATGTTACGGTTACGTAATTCGGTATAAATCAGAAACTCATTGGGTAAAACTAGCAATAAATATTGGTACTGAAACGAAAAAATGAACTCGTTCAGTATGGCTACTTGTTTATCGATTGTTCAAAATTATTTTAACAAATTGAATAAAAGGAGTGACAATATATAAACAAATTAGAGGCCTGTGGAGAAATAGATTCAGAAACTGGATGGTAGATCCTAAATATGGAATATGACAAGGAAGAAGAAAGAAACGCATGAATAAAGAATGTAAATAATTATATTAAATAATTATATGTTACCAATACAAGGTAGTTTTAATGAGGAAAGTATCAATAAAACATCCATTCGATAGTCAATTAGTATACAATGACGTATACGAAATTAGTATTTATAGAGTAAATATTCCATCAGTTAATTCACTCGTCTTAAAGCAATTAATGGATTTTATTGCGAAATTCACGAATTTATAATAATTTGATAAAATTTGTAATATTCAGCATAACTATTCTAAAATCAACAATAAAATCATTCATGCAGATTTTTAGCACAGTTTTTCAAATAACATTATTGACAATTGCATGTATTTACAATAATATTATGTAATTAGCACAGTTTTTCAAATACGATTATTATTATAATTGGCAATATATTCAGCAAAACTATTCTAATATCTGCAATAAAATCAGTTATGTAGATTTTACCACAGTTTTTTAAGTTCAAATATTTATATATAATTCTTTTTAAATTGAACCGAAATCATTTATAATGCACTCATTCATTCGTACATTTTTCATTAAAATCAATTTACAACAGTTTATTGCCTGGTTCATTGTAACTATATTAAAGGTATCTCTGTAAAGTAGATAGATAATATAATTGATAAATGAACGTAGTCAAATATTTGACATTCGCATAACTGTGCTGCTTGCACATATTGTGTCACAATGATAGCATAAATATGGTTAAAATTTTACTTCGCCACTCTATTCTCACTACTACCATTATTTCATTTGAAAATCTCATAATAAATAAAAATGTTAGGTAGAATTCATTTATAATTTTTACTTCATTTCAAAATCAATTTATCGATCACACCTTTCATATTGCTCAAGTCCTGCAGTTAAAGTATACCACCTATAACAACAACAACAATTATAATAATAATAATAATAATAATAATAATAATAAACTGCGTGGCAACACCATCATCATCATCATCATAATCATCATCAACATTATTATATCATCATCATTGTATGGAAATGAAGCAAAACGAAAATATTCTGGTCCATAAATAAAGTCTCTATTCATTTTATATATTAAAAAACAAAAAAAGAATATTTAAACTTGTCCATTTCATTCTTTTTATTAAAACAAGGTTTGACTTGAATTTTTCCAGATGAAAGATATATAAATACGTGCATTTTATTCGAATATATAAAAAAGAACACCCACTCGACTCAATCGCAACGCATTTATCCGGATGAATGAGAATACACAATTCAACTTAACCATCAACAACCAGACAAAGTACAAAGTAAATAAATATTCATGATACGACGTCATTCAATGTACACTTGAAATACATAAAAATAGATACATCCAATTATATATGAAACCCAAATCAAAAATGCAACTTCATTTTAAGGTTTAGCCTTTTATAATCGACCATGGAATTTAGTTGCCTTATACCTATAGTTAACATGCATAATATGTATAACATGCGCACAATTTCTAATAACATGCTGTAAAATATATCACATAATATATAGTTATATAGTTTATACCGCCAAGAGAGTCAATCGAATATTTTAAGTAACAGTAAATTGTAAGAATGGACTTGTTGCAAGACCCAAAAAAAATTAGTAAATTATAAAGGAATTGATAGATGTAGTCCTACAAAATATGAATAATTTTAACAGCTTGAGATTAGAGTATCTCTAGTAGTCGGTTTCCATTTTTTAATTTATATTTAGAGTCAATGAACATTAGTTAGTAATCTGTGACAATTAAACTGATGAAGTGTCGTCATCCACTAGAGATATTTTGCAAAACTTACGCAGCCTTTTTATTAAATAATTTCAGTTCATGAATCTAATGTCAACCTTAGGTATTGCGAATGGACGACTATCATGATGGTTATTCAAATTACTTGGGCCTCCACGCACTGTCACTGGGAACTAAATCACGAAATATATCGGTAATGGTATTTCATTGACATCCAATACTAAAGTATTTAGTAAAATTTGAGCTTATGCAATTTTTTATATGCCGTATAAATGTGATATCAATTTTGCAAATTTATCACTTCATTCATTATCCTTAATATTTTTAAATATACCGGGATACAACTTAATTTCATTTTTAAACTCTTAAATGATTAGAGTCGTCATTTTCTTATTGACAATAAGGGCGAATGTAGATGACTTAGTGCCTGATTTTCACATAATAAATTATACAAATTTTGATATTCAAATTTCTTATCAATATTCTGCAACAGATTCTTAAAGAGACTTAATTAACTTTAAAATTTTATTTATTGCTATATTTTTGTTGGAATAGAGTCAACAGAACAAATATTCATGTGGCTTCTACAAATATTAAACTCATATAAAATATGGAAAATAAACTTAAAATAATTGCCATAAATTATAGGGTGTCATAACTTAACCCTCAGTCAATTTGGCAGTAATTTTTCAAAAGATTTAAATCATATTGACGTTTTAACATATTTTTCAATTTATTTATTTAGTAGTCACCTATAAAGAGACGCTGCATATTTTATACAATCATTATTTTTGTCTATAATAATTAAATTACACATATTAATTTAAATACCATGTGGATGTCGTTCGAAATTATGTATTGAAATATGAACTACATCAATATGTTGGTATCTGCATCGCCGTAGTTACTGCATAGGCATAATATACAATATTTATAAATTGTTACTATACCAGTAGCGAAATAATGTCACGTCAAAACGAGCAAGCAAAGGGCGAACGATATATAGGCATATGTTTGAAGTATAGAAGATATCTATATATATATATATATATATATACGTCAAAAGGCTTTCAATTTTAATGGTAACAATTAAAGTATCGGAAGTCGGCAAAGGTTCACATACAAATAAATGACATGACATAAATGCTTAATAAATGTAATTAAAACTCTATTATTTTTTGAAAATACCCCACATTTATAATCAATTACTGTTGAGGCTCACGCCTCTCAGTGAACTCAAATCGGCCGATATATGACGAAAATAATAATGATAAACGTTTTCTTTTTTCATTTTCAATTTCACTAACATTCAATAACACTAGTATAATATGAAAGCTGTAACCCTTTCTTGTCGTCCTTACGATATTCATATATGTTTTCATATATGCCATACTTCAAAACGGAAATGAGTGTTATGCATTAGGATCCACAGACAAGTTTTATATTTTATAATGAATGATATACAGTCGTGGAAAGTTTCTAACAAAAAATAAATGAATTTACCGAATATGCCTGTACTCTCGTATGTTGTACCGAGTACATATATAAGACAGAGAGAAGAAATCATTTTCAATGCTTTATAAAATTGGGGTTACAAATAAAAAAAAATTAGGGTAGATTTTATTTCAAACTCTTGTAGCAGTGGAAAAAAAATTTGATAGTTTTTTTTTCCTTCTGTGCCTTAGTCTATTCAACAATACAAAATTTTTGGTATTGTAACATATGAGAGGGATGGTTCTGTTTTTGTAAATCGAGATGCGTTTGTTACTGCTAGTATACGTCAAATTTTATTTATATTAAAATTCGGTGAAATGTGCAAATGGTTTTCATGTTTTATTAGGTTTCATATTGTCATAATGTTTGGATGTGACAAATTTGTACAATTAATTTGAACAGCTGTCTATTCATTAGTTAGATTGTCAGAAAGGCAGAAAAAAAAAATAGATTATTTACTTTGCTCGTTTATATACTAATGACATTATCATATTAATATATTTGATAAAATATCATATTATGTATAAAAAGCTTTTCCATTTCCGTTCGAAATTATTAAGCTTTGAGAAAATTAATTCGATTATCAGAAGTTGGGTACCATTTCATTATACTGAGTATTGCATTAACAATTTGAACGACACCAAAATCTTCTTGCGTCTCTTACTAACGCATGATTATTGTTTTGGAAAATGTAAATCTAAGATAATGCAGATAAGATAAGATAATGCAGAAGTCGTTCAAATTTCAACAAAAATAGGATACATTATTATATTGAAAGTATATAATTTACTAGTACAATGTAAGGCATAAAATTGTTCGAAATTATAATATTGTGAAAAATTATTATGTTTGATTTTAATCCGACACATCATTTCCAATATAATATTTAAAGATTGAGCTATGGTAAACCTTACATGACCACTTATTAAATACTCTACTTTATGTTGATGTGAAACTATTCCCACTTAGGCATCTTAGCTGCGTAATTAGCAAACAAATACATAAATTATACATGAAATACAATTTACAACATTGCAGGTTGCATTTAAACATTGATTTTCTCGTTACTTATATACAATTTTTCATTGGGTGCGAATATACAGCTAGAATTAGGCAACTACTCCTTATTTATTGCTAGTTATGGTTAGGAAGTTTAAGTGTAACGCAAATAAGTAGTCTTCGATATATTTTAACAATGGGTAAGTGATGTGCTAAATATTATGCAATTTAGCTCCTAAAATTACAAGTTAACTTCAATCTCACCAATATCTAATGTTTATACTGTTTGGGACAACCATCTATACCCAACCACCATTTATTAATAAAGATCAAAACCATATGGGAATAAGTTGTCGATAATTAATTCAATATTTGACTAACATATTGTGGATTGATTACTGGTAAAATATTTTAGTATTTGATTTTTCATTCCGGCACATGAAATACCAACAGATTTGAGTGTATTGAATATGAAGAAAAGTCGTTTTGGTACCCTGTGTTTTCCTGTTAAGATGCTGACGGGCAAATGAACAGATAAACGAAGGAACATACTGATGAACGGATAGTCGGATGGATGGACAGAGTAACATACAGAAGAACTAACAAACGGACGAACAAAAAGACGGACGATAGACAGGCGAACGATTGACAGGTGTAAGATATACACAAGTAATCGATAGACTGGCGGACGAAAAGACAGACTGTCGAATGGACACATAGACAGATTTACTAAATGACTGATGATCTGATGTACAAGCGAATTAAGTGGCTGACAAGATGACGGATTACGAATAGACTGACAGACGGACTAAGGGATAGACAAAATGACTGACTGATGGAGATGCGGATAGATGGACTGACAAACTGACGTACGGACAGCCTGACGGACAGAGAGAGTTTCAGATAGAAAGACAGACGAACAAAAGCGAACGTACAGACTGAAGAAGTGACAGACGAACCGAAAGATTGACAGACTAAGAAACTCACTAACTATGACAGATTGACGTACTGACGAACTGACGGGCTGACGAACTGTCAGGTGAACAAATGGACATTTGACCGAATAGACAGGTGGACGAATGGAAAGGTGGACGAATGGACAGGTGGATGAATAGACAGGTGGATGAACTGACGGACTGACGAATGGACAGGTGGACGATTGGAAAGGTGGACGAATGAACAGGTTGACAGATGTAGACGTGGACGAATGAACAGTTGACGAATGAAAAACGGGCGAATGGACGTGCGATTAAACAGACGTGAGAATGAACTGACAGACGAATGGACTGATGGATGTACACACTAAACCCTTTATCTAGAGTCGTTCAGCAGATATTCTAGTTTATCACTATATAAATTGCAAAAAATTATATGCTATTATGGTATCATTTATGTAAATACATGATTTCTCGTTACTGGTTGAATGTTATGTACGGATTTATTTCTACGTTGCATAACAAATTACTAAACTTTTAAAATTTAAATACAAAGTTTTCTGTTCTATTTGTTTACTTTATGGTCGTACTAATTGAATGTATGCTTTAAGTACACTAAGTGAATATTAATGGTTTATAATTTAATTTTAATGAATATTGAATAAAAATCTATTGCGTATAGTTATTCTAATAAAATGGAATAGTTTTAGTCAGTAACGCCGAAGAAAAGGCAAAAGTACTTACATTTGTCTTTATTATGCTAATAATATTTAATAAATGTTCGCACTGTCTGTTTATTCATCCGTCAGTGCATTCGTTTGTCACTCCATTCGTCTGTCAATTGTTCGTCAGACCATTCATCCGTCAATTCATTTGTCCGCCACTCCATTTCGTCTGCCAGTTCATTCGTCTGTCAGTTCATTCGTCTGTCAGTTCATTCGTCCGTTTGTTCATTCGTCCGTCTAACCATTCACCCGTCTTTCCATTTGCCCGTCTATTTATTCGTCCATTCGTCCACCTGTCCATGTCTAGAGGCCCTAATCGCACTTCATTATGCCTAACTAATAAAATTCACAGCTAAATGGGTGTACATGATATCGAGATTTTCTTGTAAATATTTCGATGCCATTACAGGATATAAATGCGTGAGACTATGAATAGCAGTATCATCAGCAAACTTTGTCATTGTCACTTTATTTATTTTAGGCGGCACATCTGCTGTGTATAGTACAAAACCGGTTCCAAGGCACTACCCTTGATTGTATTTGATATAATTTTGTTTTTTCATCTTCATGCCTTACGTGAAAGTGTCTGTTTTCAAGTTAAAACTTTGGTACTTTGGTAAAAGTGATTGGACAATGTGTGGTTTAATTTGTATAGTAGACACTTATGCCACACTTAATCAAATGCTTGACTCATAACTATTCTCTTCTAGATTTTTACTAATTTTATCAACAATTTTATGTACCTGGTAGCAAATTGTTGACGAAATCCAAATTGATGTTCCGCTATTAGCTGTCAACTGTATAACACCGGTTTTAATTTTTTGAGAAATTATTTATTATATTATATGTTGTATTACTTACCCGATTTCTTTTATTGTAAATAGTTTAATTGGTAGCTCCATTTGAAAAGGAGCATCCAAAAAATTAATAATTTATTCTTTATTTGGATTATTTGAAGAAACCACAGTTGAAATACCGATTCTAGATAACTATAACAAATGTATTTGGCTTTGGTGGTAGGCATTGTTGAGGTTATGTTTCTTTGTGGCCTCCATAATGAATAGTCAGTAGATCCTGTTAGCAATAGGTGCTTTAAATAATTTTGAAAAAACTGATTTTTGCAGGATTTAGATTATAAAAGTGCAGATAAAATATCCATTGCCTAATTCAATAAATTATATTATGAACATTTAAAACTTTCATCAAACATAGTTCGTTATACATTAATTCAATGTTCTTCAATGTTCTGCAACTTCAAATATGGGCATCGGAAAATACGATGATATAAATGCTTAGTTTTTTGCATTAAATGTTAGGTACACGATTGGATGGAGATATACGCTTAATCGATAAATTCTGATGAATAAGAGATTGCACATTATCATTTCATATCATAATTATATGCCAGACCCTTTTTCATTCCAGTGTGCAAAATGCAGGTCTCCCCTATAACTCCGTATGTAATGTATTTTAAATGTTACAGTTAAAATATAATGTTTGTTATAAATGCCGAGGGTTGGTAAATATTCGAAATATTTCTTAATAACTCTGCAAATCTTTACGCAAACAATACTTTAATTTTCGCTTAAGCAATTAAATGTCAGCTACCGTATGTGTAGCATTTCCTGTTTGATTAATACATTTTCATGGTTTGGAATTTATTATTTGTATTTTATTTTCAAGCAATTTGCAAAAAATATGAATCGTATATGAAAGCAGCCTTTTAAGGCAATAAATAAAATAAAATATTATTTAATGTCACCGATAAAATTAAATGGAAAACAATCGCGAAGCATACAATTCTGTAAATGCATCTAAAATCGTCAAAAATTTAATTACATTCCTTAAGAGGTTTATATTTTTAAATTACTGGAAATAATCAACTTTTTATATTAAAGTATGATAAGAAAAATATATGCATTATTCACTTACGTAACGCAATTTAGAGAATGTTTTTTTTTTTTTAAAATCATTAATTGCAATTCTCAATTTATTGCATGAATTCATAAAAATAGTGGAACAAATTGTAGGGAATGGATGAATGCAATCGTATATTAAATAAGAAAATATTACAAAGTTGATTATGGATATGCTTCACTGAAATATAGGCAAATTAAAAATAATAAATTTGAAATGGTTTGAATTTAAAACAATGTATTTTATAGAATAATTTCTTGGCGGTAAAGTTAACATTCAAATTAAAAGATAAATTTATATTGCGATGTTATTAATAGAAGGCTGCGTTCTACAGAAAGATTCACATCAAACTGATCAAATTCTATGTGAACTTTAATCCACATTATATCATATAAAATGTACGGCTATGCAGACATTGTTGATATACTGTTGCGCCAAAAATTTTAAAATCAAATTTGAACCGTACCTCTCATCTGTGTTTTAAATCCCGCATTATTCTGTTATAGTGCGGGCGGGTTGTGGAAAATAAACGTTCCAAAAAAGAAGATTTACTTGGGTATATGCTAAACTGTGTTAGAACCTAACAAACCGATGTGAAGATCTTAATTTTGGTTGACGACATATATCTGTTGGCACAAACGAAAATGTGACTGGACCGATTCACAAGACATAATTCGCAGTTCAGAATTAATATTTCGAAGACTTTGTTTTGTCGATGACATACCGTTTTGAAGTTGATAATACATGTATGGGCAGTTGTATTTGGCATACAAAAGTCACCACAATTGTTTGAAATGCCAAGTGCGCAATGTAACAGTTGACAGTTATATACGTATAATATCTTAAATTATCGATACTACGATACTAAAATAAAATGGAAATAAAAAGTTTGATTCGAATGAAATTACATTTTAAATTTATTTATATAGGCAAACCTAAAGTAAAGTGATTTTTTTAAAAAATGGGTCGATTATAGTCGACTACACCATTCGTCACGCATAAAACTCATCGCAAAGATGTAAATATATTTTGAACAATCTGAATGACCAATTGGCTATAACATCATCACTTAATAAGTTCGTAGGGTGACAAATAAAACAACAACTTTCAGGCAAAAAATCCAGTTTATTCATCAACATAGTCTCCTTCAAGAGTGATCAATTCATACGAAAGCTGCTGTAACATTTCGATGCCTTTTTTGTTGAACGATTTATTTTTGGTCGCAAAATACGTTTCAATTTCGGCAATCAATTCTTCATTGGAGTCAAATCTCTTGTTCCCTGGTGCGTTCTTTTTAGATCTGCAAATAGGTAGCAGTTACTGGGAACCATCAGATCCGTGTAATTCGTGCAATTTTGCCAATGTTGGTGATCGACATGTGAAACGGTGCATTGCCATTATTGCGATTGAATTGTGACACAGTACATTGCCTTAAAGAGCACTTTTTTTCTCTTTATTTTGCGTATTTCAAAATACGAAGGTCAAAACCTTATCAGCTGCGACATTTACGTATATGGCCGCTTTGGACGGCTTTTATCCTTTGCTGTGCACTCAGCTGACTGCCGATTTCACTCTGGACTGCAGTGATAGATTCATATTTCATCCATTGCCACTGTTAACTACACGTTAGTCATAATCACAATTTTAATTATTTGTATTATAATTCACATCAGTAAATTAAAGATATTTACTAGATAATAAAATATTCTAAATATAAAATTGACCTCATCATGATTATAACATATATAATATGTCTCATAATTTATACTGGAAGACGGCATTTTAAACTTTACTGTTCCACTACTAGCTCTACTTTACATACTGTCTTTTAATCATTTTGTCGCTGAATGAAAAATAAATCACATTCCTAGTTTAACCAGCCTTTGGTTAAATATAGATCGACAAACCGATCTCTACATTGAATTGGGCGTTCAGTTCTAAAGCACCGTTCGATTATAGTTTGTCTGCCAAACAGTTAGTCAACCTTATGTGATTTGTCTCAATGTGTCTGCGACTGTATTGCAGTCTTGTCGAACGCCGTCACATCCCAATTAATTCGCCAAATCGCCTCTTGAATATTGCTGTGATTATTCGATCTGATATCGGCTTCTAGTCGACAAGACTTTACGGACAATAACATTACTGTGCTCCATTTGATAAAAGTACTTCATCAGAGGATATAGTGTCTCTGCCCCGTTTTCTTCCATTGAATGTCGCTCAACCCAACAATATCGGATTTGTACCTCTTCAATTCTTGGGCCACTTGATGTGCATTTTTCTAACATTTCAGGTTTCTAAATCGTATTCGAATCTAATAAAAGTCGTCATCGTATATTTAATTAAATCCGAGACCATTTGATTGATGTTTCTCGTACAATTGAATATTTCAGCGAACACACAGCTGCCCAGTTTGGTGCAGTTGGATGTTAATTTATAGTTAGGCGTCCAACCGCACGGTCCACGATGGTCTTTACTTGGAGTGGTGTTACCTAGGTACTTGTCCAGGAATTCAATTCACTTCTGTGATTGATATTCACAGGCTATATACCAAACATGTAATATACATAAATAGTTTTAAGTTAAAATGCGTAAATTTTGTGTTTATGCTTTATACCTTAACCTACGCTTAAAGTCATGTTAATTTTAAATTATTGATAATCTAGCCAGACTAAACTCTCGAAATTATTCCAATTTTGCAATATTCGTAATTTCAATGCTCAAAATGACGATAAATGGGTAATTTCAGTGAAATTAAAATTACACAAAATTATTATTCTAGGTATTAAGGTGGAATGTAAAATTCATACAATGCTCTGAAAAATTTACTGTATATGCTTAACTTCAGATATTTTATCAACAAAATATATCCTCAATATAGGTTCATTGTTTCTCTTTTTTTGTAATTTGAATGATCCATAAACGTCGCGCGAGGATGAAAATAGCTTTCATTATAGATTGTAATCTACTATTGCGATCTAGTACACAATAACTGTCAGTATATGAAAAAGTAGTAATATCCTTAAACATATTTTGTTATCTGTCAATAATTAAAATTCGTTATACATTTTTTGGGGAACTCGCCATATAGACATTAATGTATATTTCAATAAAAATTCAATCGGTCAAAATTTCTGAAACTTCCACAAATTTCGATGCAATTGATTTGAAGTGGAGAGTTATAATTATATACAAATTTGCATATAAGACTAACAGTTCTTCGTAGCGTTATTAAAAGATATTATAAATATAAATATAATCTATATCAATTGCATCTTTTTAAAAACTTGTTTAGCATTTTTAGCTTCGACAGCAATATAAAATTCATATGCTAACCGCCACACATATAAGAAAAAGAAGTTATAAACGAGTAACAGGCATATATATATATATATAGGTATATGTGTATGTGTGCATAATCTTAAGATACAGTATACCTATTTATATATATATATATATATATATATACATATATCCATAATTATAAAATATGCATATACTATATGAAAATGCGGGGTTACGCAATACAATCGCAATCATTTTATATTTGTGTGTGTAACCGTGAATGAGTGTGAGATCAAACTTCGCCAAAAAATCGATGTTTGTCGATTGGCAACCGACAACATAAAATTGGATACAGACTATATATGTAATATTAGCTAAATTAAACTAAATTAACTATGATTTATTAATTGTATATACAATCCTTAATTTAAATTAATATTAATATTACCTAATCATATTAAAAATGTATGTTTACCACACATTAATTATAGACTTACGTAAATTGTAATATTTTGACAATTTCATACACAATTCAATAATTTAAAAATTCAAAAAAAAAAAAAATGGAATAATTCTTTCCATTCCAATTTTTGATGCGTTTTTACAATACCGCACCCAAACTATAAACCGATTTAATATAAATAAATATGACAACAATGTTGTCGCTTTTTCTTATCTTTTTGTTTCCTCTCGAGCTTTTTTTTTTTTGTCTTTTTTTGTTATTTGCCGCTCATGTTTTTTGTAATTGTTTGTTTCCGCTTCATTTGGTTTCAAAATTATTGACATAAAAATATTAATCTTTAAAATTGTTACTATTTAAATAATTTAAATTATTTTTTATAACATTTTAATTACATTTAGATAATTAACATTAAATTCACATAAGATAAAGAGTATAAGTAATATAATTCAAATTGAAAAACAAATTATATGACACATTTTATGTTAATAATTTAAAAAAAAAAAGGCATTTATAATTATTAATTAATATCTAATTTTTTTTTATGAATAAAATTTCCATTAAAAATTGGTATTAAAAACAAAGTAAATATAAATTCAATAAGTACGACCGAATAAAGTTTATTTGATTTTTCTTCGCCACATATTTCATATTCAATTAATCGTTTGAATAATTAAAAGAATAAAATTTTCTAAAGAAAATTTTAAATTGCAATAATTTATTGAAACTAAAAATATAAAACTTTCATAAAAAAACGGATTTTTTAGAATGAAAAATTGAAATTACAATTTTTTTTCAGTTCAGCCGAATCAAGTTGTAAAAAATTTTCAGGCGAAAATGATAAGGTTATTTTTTTATTTTTTCTTTTATGTTTACTATATTTATTTTAAATTAAATTTTAAATTAAATTATGAATTAAATGTATTTTTCTTAATTAATAATCCATTAATGAACTTTTGTATTGTTTAAATTTGAAAAAAAAAAAAACGAAAAACGATGAAAATACGGTTGAATAAAAGAGAGAAAACATTGTCCCTCTAAAAAGCATCGTAAATAGTTCAATGTGTTTTTTCTTCGCCAATAAACACACACTTTACAAATTTAATTACATTTCGCATTGTTGTCAGATTTATTTAAATTTTGTATTAATTTAAAATATTTATAAATTAATTTTTTAAAGTTACCAATTAAATGGTAAGTGATAAATTAATGAAATCAAATTATTGTTGGTTAAATAATCAGAAAATTTAAAAATGTTCCGTTAAAAATGTATTTTATACTATGAAATTTTTCTTGTATTTGATTCAACCGAACTTATGATGATTTATAATTTAAATTTATTAGCTTTAAATTTATTTATATTTTATATTAAAAGTGATCTGTTTTTAATTGATCAATATATGTTAATAAAGAATAAATACTTTTTGTTCTAATTAAAATGGCAAATTGAAGTAATAAATTATTATTGAGCTTTGTTAAAACTTGAATCGGTCGCAGTTTTACGGAAATACTATACAGGGTGGTAAATGTGTTGAGCCTTATTTAATGCATAATCCATCCAAATGGTTTTAAAGTAGATCTGTATAATTACGATGAACTACTAATTATGTTGTTTAAATAATTATGTTAATGATTATCATTATATTATCATGAGCTGAAAAACTTGCTTATTTTTAAATCGTATTTTAGGCCGAATTTCAAATTGTTTATCTGAAATATACTATTTATTATTGCCTTCCGATATAATATAAATTAATTTATGTATTTTCAGGTTATTGACAGCCTAATTTGAATTATTATAATATATATTTGTGAAATATAAAAGTGAATATATATAATTATAATAATTATAAAAAAATTAAAATACAGAAAAAAGGCAGCTGTTATTGCAGCAGGTATAAAAATTTATAACGTCTCATTTATAATATGGAATAAAAGTGATAGGTAGAATATTTGAAAAAAAAAAATTGTGCGCATGTACTGTATTATTGGTTTAATTACAGCCAATGGAAAACGTTGTTATAAGTTACGCTTGCCCTAAAAATGTTAAGAGGGGTTTATTTAAAAGTTTAGATTCAAACCAACAAACGTCATAGTCTACACAAAGTATAAGGAAAATTAAATTTATGTTTTTTTTTCCATATTCATTTAATATCATTTTTATTATTCTAATTATTTAGCCCATATTATTTCCTCTAAAACATACGGAATCTGAAATGTGTCATTCACAATTAATTTAAACAAATTAATTATTTAAAAATATAACAAAAATGTTATTTTATATTATGTCATCTGTCTCATTCTGTATATATATGATAATGATTCAAAATATGATGAACATCCTATATTTTTAATTTTCGCCGAGTTTAATAAGTGCACAATTATAATAATAATAATCCGTAAAGGGACAACAATCGAATTATATTGAAATATATTAAAATACATCAATAATAAAAGGGATATAAATTTTATTATGAAAATAAAATGGCGATTGACAAATGTTTGCTCTGATCTGGACGATTTGATGTAAGAAACCTTCATCTTATTATATATGCATGTATTGAAATAATTGATGGGTACTAATACACGTTTGACAATATTATACATACAAATGGATAATTACATTTAACCTCAGATTGTCCATAATTAGATGTCAATTAGATGGTTGTTATTATTATTATTGATTTTTTGCAAACATATTTCTATAGATAATTTTTATTTTTTTTTGTTCCATATCAATTATTGCGCAGCCTAACATTCATTGGTGTATTTGTTTCACGAACACAACCTTAGCTTCAGAGAATACTTTCTATACATACGCTATATTTGTTTCACTTTTTTTTTTTGAGAATGATAGAGAGAAGTATTCACATCATAATTAATAATAGTATGAAGTTATCAACAATAGATGGCATTGAGTTTAATGCTTCTATTATTCAGTAGATGGCAGTCAATTTGATATAGAGATTTAATTTATTTTCATATTGAAGACACTTTCACAGCGTGATGCTAAATATTGTTTTATATAAACAAAAGTTTTCGGCGAAGGAAATATTAAAAATTAATGTTATTAAAATGAATTTGAGAGAACTCGTGGACGACAAGATTAGTCAGAAAATCTGTGAAAATACGGAATGGTATGAAGATTGTCCGATGAATTCACAAAGATGGAATTTTGGGAACATCTGGAATCAGTTTTACAAGGTCTTCATTAACTGAAACCAGGCTGATTATGGGTGATCTAAATGGACATGTTGGCAAGAAAAATCTAAATTTTAATGTTT
>JANSTX010021806.1:0-15888 GCA_027564355.1 Penthetria funebris
ATTTTATTATAGGATCTATATAGGAATTTGCAGTTATACGAAGAAGGTGGACATATTTATATTTACATCAAACGACACTCTTTGGGCTTCTTCTTCCAATTTATAGTACTCAATATTAATCGTCATTAATCCATGATTAAAGAATCGTACATTAATATACACCAAGTTTTTCTCAGTATAAACACATAAGTATCCATCAGCTGTACAAATGTCATAAACGTATGTTAGTTCCGGAAAAAATTGTTTTAATCCTTCATTCACATGTTTAAGTAATTCTTTGTTCATGTAATCATCAACCATTCTAGATGGATCAATCGAAAAGTCTAATAACACTGTTTGAACTGACATTTTTTGTTTGATTCCTTTATAGATATTTTGCACTTAATTTCAATTATTTGCAAAGACTGCAAAAAAAAAATGTGATAATAAAAAAATATTGAGTTCAATGTCTCTTTTATGAATATGACAATAAATTCAAATTTGTAGACAAATGGTCTCCAGAAATAAATGCATGCGCGTGGAAAGAAGTGGTATTCATCTATCAATAGAAAATGTTATTTTTTGGACTTTAAAAAATTGTAAATTTCATATGATCATATTCATCGTCAGGAATAATAATAATTTGTAATTTTTAACGCGATTTATCATGATTTATAATTTATATTAAAGGTTCATATTTTTACTCGTCTTTTTTTCAGAATTTCATATGACACTTATAAACGTATTAATATTATTTACCATAGTATCCATTATGACTGTAGACTGTAGAATTAGAAACCCGTTTACTGATTTGTTATTTGTTTTTTAGTTTTAAACAAAATAAAAGATTTACGATTTCAAAATTGTTCAAACATTTTATTAAATTCGTGAATTCAATATTTTTAATTTATTTGAACTCTGTACTTGAATCCCTCTCTGAATTTAGTACATTTAACAATATATGACAACACATGAACAACACAACAATAGAACAAAAAAAATGTGTCAAACATAAAGTGACAGGTGTTTTGAAAATAAAATACTTTTTTATTTTATTAACATTTTTTATTATTACATAAATATTAATAATGTGACAAAAAATTACAATATTTTCTTAGTCTGTAATTCTGCATAATTGTGATACATTATTTTTTAAAGTTAAATATGTATAATGTGTATATAAATTAAATTACTAATTTAAATTAGTTACAAGGTTTCTTGTCCTTGTCGTCGTCAACTGTACTAAGATGAATTTAATAATAATTAGTCAAATATCAAGAAATTGATTTATAAAAGAATCTTCATTAATATATTTAATAAATCCGAAACACGTTAATAATAGTACTATCTATAACTATAAGTTATAGGATAAATTCCAACTATATTCTCATCTTATGTACTATAAAAATACTAATCCACAAATTGCCTTCTCTATTCTATACTTTGTAAAAAGAAATTCTAGTCATTCTTGTGATATTTTCATAACTTTAAATATACAAATTTTATATAAATAAAATTATTAAAATAATGGATAATAATAATAGTGATAAAGTAAAAATCACTACTACTGCAAGGAGTAAAAAGTCTATATTGAATCGATTAACGAAACGACGATCAACAAAAATAGAACCACATAATAATAATGATGAAATTGTATCAACTGTTGGTGAATTAAATGACAACAGTGCAAATATTACAAATGGTAATAGTAAAATTGTTAATAACAATATAAATTTACCATCAACATCAAGTTCAAAATTTGAAACAACATCAGCAAATTCGTCACCAAAAAGACATTTTCAATCAAATAATCTGAGACGATATAATTCTAGTCAAAATTTTACTACAGAAAATGTTCCACAAAAAAATAAAAAAACAATTAATAATAATAATTATGATAGATTTAGTCATCAATTTAATCTTTGTTGTACAAGTGATGAAAAATCATTGACACCATCACCAATTATAAGACAAGGTACATCAGTACAACCGCAGGTAACACCGTACGATATAACCGATAAATATGAAGAAAGATTCAATGAAATTTCACCTTTACCAAAAAATAATCGTGACAATAATGATGATGCTGTTATAAATTATCATGAAACTAATTACATTACAAATAACATACAAACAAAATCTACGTTGCACAATTTACCAAATAATAATTATTTAAATGTACAAAAATTGTTGCCATCATCACTTATCATAGACGAATCACCAATTATAAATTATTCAAATAATATAACTATTTTATCATACAATCAATCATCTCAAGACGGCGACACCACTGAACAATCTCATAATGCATCAATATCATTATCTGCTTCCCGATCACGATTTCGTGAACGTTTCTTTCCACAATCAACAAATAAAAATAATTCTACCTTTTCATCTTCGCTAACATCTGATACAAATAAGGAATATCCTGAAAAACATTTTTCATCACCAAATCTATCATCAACTATAAAAATATCCACAAAACCACCGATAAATCCAGTTACATCATCTCATCTTGTTACATCATCATCATCATCTACATCATCAACACCACGGAAATCAATAATTTCCGTTGATCAATATATTTCAAAACAAAAGAAATCAGTATCATATGATGTTACAAGTGGTGTAAATAGATCAGTGAATACAATAGCAAGTACAGGTTCACTAGCAAAGCAGGCTTTAATTGCTGCACAAGTATTAAATTTGGTACCGGTTGAAAGAGCTAGAGAAAGGTATTTATTTGTTACACGCATAACCTGTTATTTGGTATTATCAGATGAAATGGTACAGTTAATATTTTCTTATAGAAACTTTTTATCTGGACGTCTGGCCACCAATTCATTGCTTGGTGCTTCTGAATTGGATAGAATTTTACCTGGACGTGAAATTAAAATATTTGTTGGCACTTGGAACATGAATGGACAAAATCCACCAAAGTATGTTGTTAATGTTGATATTAATTGAGCACAAAACAAACAGAAATGACGATTTTGATTAATTATTTGTATATTACATCAAACTATATATGTATGTCATCTCCCAATTCAATGTGAAATTTGAATTTATATTATTGCCGGTATATTTCTTACAGTTAGTTATAATAATCATGGTGAAACGATTTTCATTCGTTAAAATTCTATATTTCTTTCATTTTATCTACCAAAATTCATAAATCACGATTATGGTTAATATTTTATTGTTTAAAATTTTCATAACTTAATATTAGTATACAAAGAGCGATCGTATTGACGTATTGAATATAATCAAGCTCGTATTATTTTTTAGGCAAATGAATGATTTTGTTTTACCAGCAAGTGTTGAATTTGTTCCTGATTTAGTTGTTATTGGTACACAAGAATCTTGTTCAGAACGTTTTGAATGGGAAGTTATTTTACAAGAAACAATTGGACCGACACATATTCTTTTACATTCAACAAATTTAGGTATAATATATAACGATTTCTATTATAAAAAATTGATATTATTAACATTGTCACAAGCGTTAATTTCCACGAAAAAAGGTACCCTTCATTTAGCTGTGTTCATTCGTCGTGATCTTATTTGGTTTTGTTCACTACCCGAAGAGGACTGTCTATCTGTTCGACCTGGTACAGCATTTCGTACAAAAGGTGCAATTGCCATTTCATTTTCATTATTTGGTACATCGTTACTATTTGTAACGTCTCATTTAACTGCACATCAACAAAAAGTAAAGGAACGCGTACAAGATGTTAAAAGAATAATACATGCTTTGGATTTACCAAAAAATTTAAATTTACGTAATAAAAATAAAGATGTTACACAAAATTTTGATGCTGTATATTGGTGTGGCGATTTGAATTTTCGTCTAAGTGAACCAAGAGACAAATTAATGGAATGGATTGAAAATACAAAATTTCCATTGCCAGCACATTTACCACATGGTTGTATGCATACCGATCAATTACAATCGGTTTTGTCAAATGGTGCCGCATTTAAAGATTTTAAAGAGGCAAACATAACATTTCCACCAACATATAAAGTATGAAGCCAATTAGATTTGTCTTATGTTAATATGTTAATGTCTTATTTTCTTTTATCGTTCCTGTTTTCCGCATCAATATAGTATGATCCTGGAACACAGCAATTTGATACATCAAGTAAACAGCGGGCACCAGCTTATACAGATAGAATTTTGTATAAATTTAAATCATCACCATTAGGATTGGGCATAAGGCGTAATAGTACAGTGACTGGTAGTTGTAATTTAAATCATTTACATCAAGTTGAATGTCTTGCATATGATTCGGTTCAAAGTATTGTTACATCAGATCATAAACCTGTTTGGGCATTATTTCGCAATGGATTAAGACCTGGAATTGATTCGTAATTTGTGCTATTTTGATTCCAATTAATTTTAGTTGTGTAAAACATTATATTTTCTAATCTATTAGAATACCATTGGCTGCTGGTTTATTTAATAGAGAAGTTTATTTAGAGGGCATGAAAAGGAGACTGATGAACGCACCAAATACAGGGTCTTCAGCCGTTTGCTGTATACAATAAAATTATCTTACTTATTATATAATAATTAATATTTGTAATTTCTGATTGATTTTTGAAGATTTTTTTCTACATACAATTAAAGAGATTTATTTATTAGGAAGTGAACTTATTATACTGTTTTTAAATCTTCGTATAGTAAAAGTGTATACATATGGAAAATATTGATTAGTTTTTGTTACATAAATGTTTTTATTTATAGTAAAATTATCAACATCTAGTATTTAGCTTTGTAAATACAGTATATAAAGCAAAATAGTTATTAACTCGTTTAAGTTAACTGAGTTTGTGATAAAAATGTATTTGTTATATTTTTCTCAAATATTATTTATTGTTATTTTTTCCATTAGTTATGGCATTAAATTTAAAAATTATAGGATCATACAGTGTCATTATATCGAATATATCGAGCAGAATTCTATATGATAGTATTTTTTGTTAAAATTATGTCAATCTACATTTTTAAATTCATGAACCGTTTATATATGCAACACTTGCAATTTATTTATTGACTATCTACTATATCGTTATACATGTCATCATTACTACATACTACATCTTAACCGCAACCTCAATAAGGATGATTCAAGAAGACTTATGTTATTATATTCTATGAAGTGTATATATAAATTGATAAATTATTGCATTGCGAAGGTTATGTTTATTGAGTTTTATTTATAGTTTCACTTTAAAAAAATAGAAATAATCACTTATATTAGTAGGAGACTTGTGAGATCTAGATTGTGGCAAGAAAAACGACAACAATGTCGGTTATTTTATGGCATAAAATGTGTGTCGTCGCTTTGCCTACAAAAAATGTGTTCAATAATTTCTACTAATGTTTATGGTAATGCGAATACCATAACGACATTGTTTCAATATATGTCGGTAAGATTGTCCGTAGGCAAATCGTTAATTTTTTCGACCGTCGGATGGTTACACCAAAGCAAGTATTTCGCCCTTATTGACGGCTTTCAACAAATGTTTTGAAATACAAGTGTATATGTGCTGAGATGGTTATCTTATATTTGGAATGATGAATAAATACTTTTTGATGTATCATCATTTTACTACTGTGTAGATCACCATTGTTGACATACATAGAATAAAGTTATCTGGTGGACCTAGTATTTTTTAAATTTCATATTCGATTCTTCGAACGCACTATAAGTTTTAAATCTGTCCATTACTATTTCACTTAACTGTACTCAAGGTGCCTTTTTGCATTAGACATTTTGGGTTTGCTTCTTTTTTTTTTTTAAATAGTCAGTCGTTTTAATTTTTGTTATTTGTATTTAAAAGACAATAAACAGTAAAGTGATATCATCAATAAGTAATTTATTATGAGTAATTTCTTGTAAACGAAAGTTATATGCGAGTAGTGTTATGTTCAAAAAATATATATTAGAATCGCACTACCGTAAACGTCAACGAAGAAAATGGATGCAAGGAAAGTTGTCTCTGATAAGGTAAGAAAAATACATTATTTAAATAATCATTGTAGTACATAAAATAATAATTCTTTTCATCTTCAGTTAAAATCAATTGTCCAGGAATCATTTGAAAATATTCGAAAAGCATTAGATTTGCGTGAACAACTTTTATTAAGACAAATCGATGTGCTTGGAAATCACTTACATCAACAACAACAACAACAACAAAATAAATTACGTCTACTACACCTCAATAATAGCAACAATCATAAAAAAGAAATTTTACCAACAAAGAGTAAAGAATTAGTATTGATTGATCAAATAAAATTTGTTAACGAAAATGAAGCAAATGTTTTAAATAATATACGAATTTATGGTAAATTTAATTTAGATAATTATAATATTACAAATAATCCATTTACAATTGAGGAAGAAGTGTACATAGCACCTAATGATGATCATGATTTTATGTATAAAAAAATTCCCATAACAAAAAACTTACAAAATAAAAGTCAACATTTACAAAAACCAAATTCTGATATAAATCAGCAGGTGCAAGAAAATGCAGAACTGGTTGTTGATTTTACAAATAATAAATCAGTAATTACTGAAAATAGAAACCAATTAAATGATAGTATAATTAATATAACATTAAATGAATCAAAGGAATTGATTGAAAAATCAATATTAAAGACAATAAGTGAAGCATCATTAAATGCTTCTATTGAAGATTATAATGATGAAGATGATGATAATGAGCATAAAGGTATTTTATTTTTAAGAAAACAAATTGAAAATGCAAATAATGTTATTAATAAGAACGCTGAAAATGATTCTCAAATACCACCATCGTTAGGAACGCAAAATCATAATGAACAAAAATCATTAATACCAACAATTAAAATCCATAATTGTAAGGGCACTATCAATTTAAAGAACATATCTAATTTGACAATAAATACAAATTTTAAGCAGATGTCTTCTGGTTATCAAAATAAGCCATTATCAACTAGTAATTTGAATAGTAATAATAATGATATTAATAATAATGATATTAATAATGATAATAATAATAATATTAATTCTGCTGATATTGATGATGATAATTTTGATGGTCTAGATAATAATAATACAAATACATATAATTGCGAATTCTACAATCGTTTATTGACTGAAATCAAAAATAGTTTTATGAAACATGAAGACATTCAAAAAAACAGAAATTCTTTATCTACATCCTCATCAACAACATGTTCTTCATCATCATCACAATTTAGTTTTACTACATCAATGTCACCAAATTCAAATAGACAATCAAGTGATTCAATTTGTAATCAAATTTATTTGAAAAATATTAAAAATTTAAAAATAAACATTCCATTAATTGATCTTCGAAATGCATCAACTCATCCAATACAAATTGAACAATGGCTGAAACAAATTATTTCTGAAACTGAAATTGAGCCAATGCAAAATATCGAAATATTAGAACACAGTAATATTAACAACAATAATATTATTAATAACTTGAATGTAACTAGTAACAATGTTATTTTACCCTAAGAAGATGGATACTTCCTGATTATAGAGAATGTATCCAATTAGAAGTCATTTCTTAGCATTTATAATTTTGCTTTGATTTTACAATTAAGTTTTCAACGAATATAAAAAGAAGACTTGAAGTCTTCTTTTTATATTCAGTATTTGACAAAATCAGTACTTTTTATTTCAATATCACAATGGTGATGGAAAATATATTTCGTGTACTTAAATATAATATTTGTATGTTACATTTAATTTATTTTAATTTTATATGTAAATTATATTTAAGTTTGAGTATAAAATTTTTGTTTTTAATAATTTTATGCAATAAAATCTATAAATCAATAAATTATTTAGTTTAACTATAAATTATGTCGTACTTTTAATACGCCCTTTAAATGAAAATACAGTAGATGTATTTTTCAGCTGCCTATAATTTACTCGTAGGATATTAAAATATTAAGTCATCATTTATACACCTTGTTTCTGGTACATGCTAGCCGATAAATATTTATTGTAATTTACGATTAAATACACATATATTGGGAATCTAAATGTTAGTAGGTGACTCTATTCGCGATGTTTTTCTCGTCGAAGTAGTTTCGTCTCGTCACTTTGTCCAAGACTATATATCATCGTTCACGTATATCATCTTAATCTTCACGTCTCAAGGGGACCATAGGACGGTATTGCGATTTTCACATAAAGAGCACCAAAACCTATCACACTATCCTTAATCGTATACAATCTACATACATACATGTATGGATGACCAAATGCATATGCTTTATATTCAATGAATATATTTTATACTCATTAGGATTTATTTATCGTTAATCAATTATATAATTGCATTAAAAGTTGATATTGGTAATTATTGTAAATGAACCATGAATTTTCATTTTCGAAAAGAATATTCAACAGTGTAAAAAATAAAATTTAGTACATAAATTCGTATGTATCTGTCAAACTTTTTTCCCATTTTGTGTGGAAGTACTCGTATTTGTGGTGATTGCAAATTAAATAATAGATCTTTGTGTTTAGTTAGTAATTTTCCAATTTATATATTTCATTTAAAATATCTCTCTATTTTATCACAATCGAATTTATGTAAATATTTATTTAAAATTAAACTTGGTTACATTTAATCCAAAGTTCAATTGTGACTTTGTTTCGTTTTTGTTTTTGTAATTATATGAATGAATGTATCGTGACTCGTGTGCACCAGAAATTTTGTAATGAAAAAGGTATGTCTAATATAATTGTATTATTATTTTTTTTGTTTTATAGTATCAAAAGGAAAAAAAACACAAAATACGTAATTAGCTACTTAACATAAATATTATCATAAATTTAATAAAAATTTATATTCGCTCACGTTATGTGCTTATCATTATTGTGTGATTTTTTTTTATCAAATACATTTTATCTTATCGCAGCTATTTAATATAATTAATTTTTATTTCATTTTGACTACCTAAATTTAATTTATTTGATGCAGTCCTTTTGCTTATAAATTAGTAAAGACGTGTGGTTTCTTAAATTTCATTCAGGAAATTGGATAGATATTTTAGGAGTGTTTTGAGGCTCCAAATATTAATTATATTTTCTTTAACTTGTGAGATAATTTCAGGAATAATTTTAATATAAATAACCGTTACTGATTCAAATGATTATTGAATTTATCAATTTACATGATAATCAAATTACTAAAATGTTTAGTAAATTAATGGTATTTTATTTTTGTATTCGTTACAATGTAATTGTGATGACGATAAAGCGTACCTATTTCTGAATGTTTAATGACAAAAGTGGATAATATCATTGATCACAATTCATGTATAAAACATTGATTTCTTGAGTTGTCATTTTTATTGCTAATTTATGCCGACATTATTCAAATAATTATGTAGAAAATGTTTCTTAATCATGATATAATATTACATATTTTATTAAATATCCGTCTATTAACAATACAAAAATTATTATTATATTATAATGTCGCGATCAGTTCGTTCATAAGTTAATATATTATATCATCATTATCTTGATCCCTACACACTACAAGGTTGAATCCATGATACTTTTTAGTTTACGCATATAACCACCGCATTTGGTAAAATGTGTATCAAACAGTAAGCTTGTATTTCTCTATATACGAGTATATACAAACAAAACATCTATTAATTATAGTTGATTCTACATTTAAATAATTCATTATTTGTGGTGTATAGATTTAAATATGTTTGTAGATGGGTTATTTTTACGATCTCTGGTCAACACCTTCAATTCACTGCATCCTCTTCCACTGGTACTAGCCTTCTTAATGACTATTCTTCGCCAAGTTGTTTTTGAGCAATATATATATATATATATATATATATTCTGATAAAGATTGATTGAGAACCATAGATTACAGCTGATTCTGAGTTGACAATGTACATTATTTTATAAGAGTTAATTAAATTCATGACATTATTGTTATTTATTTATTTTATTATTATGTTATTTTTATTTTTACACGTAAAATAAACAATTATCATTATAATTATAGTATGACTTTATGAAAAAAATAATATCATTTAAATTATTTAAATATTAAATTAAATTAATTATTTACGGACTTGATGATAACTCACTTGACATTAACTCAATTAATCGAGTATTGCCTGTTTCTAATATAATTTTAGATGATGATTTAAATATGATTCCCGATTGTGAACTTTATTTGTATTTTTTTAATAAGTCGTTTGTTTATTAAATATAGATAAGATATGAGAATCCAATTCAGGAATTACATTAAAAATTATTGTGTTAACATAGTTATTTTCATGGAATTGTAGCTATTGCTTATGTTTCCCAATTTATCATATGATTTAATTTTTGTTGCATATACAGATATATATCATATTTACATTCTTATTCAGGATGGAAACGTATTCTTTTACACTTAAAGAAAAATTATATCATACACACTGTGGGTGATTATCCTAGTGTTCCATACAATACCACAAATTTCATACAAAATCCAGAAATGATTACAATTATATCTGCACTTATGTTATTAGCGAGAACAAATATTTTGTCTGCATTAATAGATTTCAAATCATCAAACTTATTGTTGGATTGTTTAAAAAATTTGTAAATTTGTCTTTTGTGAGTGAGTACCAGTAAATATAGAAATACCACATCTGATATCAATACACTTAAAATTATTATTTATAATTGTCTAGTTCCTCACGGTACTATCGTCTTTCTCTAATTCTTTAGATATGCTATTTTAAGTATAACCTCTTCTCTCTGTTATTATTTATTCGATTTAAAAGATTACGTAATTTTTATTATAAATTCTTTTTATGATTTCTTAAATAAATATTTTGAGGTATAAAAAAAAAAAATAAATGTATTTGCATAGTGTTGTATTTCCCTAAATAATTGTATGATTATAAAAATATCAAGATGGTTATGATTATTTAGCTAATAAATTATTATTTTATCTTTTTACTTAAAACAAATTGTTAGAAAAATGAGCCTCAGACACTATTTTGAATATTATTTTCGTTTGAAAATATTTCAAATGTAAATATGTTGATCTATAGAAAATTTCAATTCAAATGACTATTATCAATACACAATAAAAGACTGATCATAAGAACAATGTTATCAATTATATTCACAATCTAAAATTTGTAAATGTAATACCTTTTAAAAATTTATTAAATAAAAGAGGTTGTACACACGATATAGTTAATGATGAATATATTGCCATCGATAGTTTACATTTGTCATTGGTGATCCTATAAATTTTTGAAAGAAGAACAAACTGTATGAAAATGCAATTATGTACTTAAACCAATGTAATTATGTTGCTTTTCTTCATTGCTTTAAAATTTACATATTCTTTATTGTACTCGTATTCACTCAATATAATTTTTATTTTATTATGAATTAACTGTCATGATATTGATATTGTTAATCATCCATTATCCAACAGTCAATTTCCATCTTTCATCTTCTATCATCCATAGTTTAATTTGCAGCGCTTTTTCAAATGCAATTTATATCTATTGAATTCATTCAATTTACTTATCCAGTCGAAAGTCCGACAAAGTTCTTGATACATTTATTAGAAACTCGAACAGACCTTAAAGCGTGTGGTTATAGCAGTTTGAACGGTTTTAATGCTAAGAAATTGCATTTGAAAACCCCGAGAAACGAGAATATGTATGACAAGTAAGGTGGAAAACATCTGAACATTGTCTGATAAAACTTCAGATTTTTCTCCTAATATAATTCGATGCATTTGAAGTTCATGTCAATGTTTTTTATTGGATTAATCGAAAATTAATTTACTACTCACTATGTCTCTTTGGATAGTCTGAAAACATAGTCTATTTTCACGTTAATCCCAATACTACAATTGAAGGGTAATTTTAAAATAATATGCTGCATTTGATAAGTATGCATAATATATTAATTACTTTGTTTCAATTTATACATTTTAAAGAGTTTTCCAATTGAAAATGTTTTTGCTTACAAAACGATTAGTTATTTATAATATTTGATTGCGTTTGGTTGTATTGTCTATTTTATATTTGTATATTTATTTGATCATTGAAACACACATTCACCTTTTACAATTAAATAATCAAATTCAATTGAATAAATTGAATATTTTAAATGTGTAGTAAATAAATTGACACAAATTGGTTCTTCAAAGTTTATTATATAAATTCAGTTTTACTATTGTACGGCTATCTACCAACCCCTATGTAATATTTAATTTTTTATAATTTGAAATTTTTATATATATAATAATATAATTGAAATCAATGTACATACACATACACCAAATATAAATTCATATTAAAATAAATTTATTAGTTTTTGTTAAAATTTTAAATTGATTTTCATTTTATATTTATTTATAGAAAAAAAAATCATCGTATTCAATATAATAAATTAATTAATAATTTATTTACAACCACCGAAGGATATCATCTTTTTCAAGATGTTTAAAGAAATAACAACAAATGTCATTTTAAATTTTTAATGTAAATGTTTTAAAATGCAACATCGATGTGTGTGTAAATGAATGCCTACTTGTCGTATAGACATGTGAGAATAAACAGTTTAATTTTTAAGGAAAATATAATTATAAGTTTAGTAGCCAAAACACATATAGTTGAATAAACATCCACCACATCAATAAATGAATTTGATTTGTTGCTGTTGCAATATGCCACCAAATACAATGGTGACAAGAAAATGGGAGCTTTTTGCTGGTCGAAATAAATTTTATTGTGATGGATATTTAATGTCAGCACCAAATACAGGTGTTTTTTATTTAACCGTTTTTCTTATCACAATAACAAGCACATTATTTTTTGCATTTGAGTAAGTTTTTGATAATTGGCTTAAATGTATTGTTATTATTTTATTTTTTTTAATCCTTAATGTTTTGTAATTTGTTTTTTTTTTTTAGTTGTCCATATTTGGCGACCCGTATTACACCGGCCATTCCAGTTATTGGTGCTATACTATATTTTTTTGCTATGGGTTCTTTATTGCGTACAACATTTACAGATCCTGGAATTTTACCAAGAGCATCGCATGATGAAGCTGCATATATTGAAAAGCAAATTGGTATGTTTTCTTATTCATTTTGTTTGTGTCCTCATAAATGTAATTTTAAAAAATAATTCTAGAAGTACCAAATTCATTGAATAGTCCAACACATAGACCACCACCACGTACAAAAGAAGTTCTTGTTAAAGGACAAACTGTAAAATTAAAATATTGTTTTACGTGTAAAATATTTCGTCCACCAAGAGCTTCTCATTGCAGTCTTTGTGATAATTGTGTTGACCGTTTTGATCATCATTGTCCATGGGTAAGTTTATATATTTACATTGATTAGAGATTATGTCATTCATTTTAAATACTGTTATGCATGCGTCCTTGTGTGACAAAGAAGATTTTTTTTATGTTTTACTCCATTTGGTTGTACATATTATAATTTTATCATTGATATACATTTTAAATTTTATCTTTCAGGTTGGAAATTGTGTTGGAAAACGTAATTATCGTTTTTTCTACATGTTTATTGTCTCTCTAGCATTTCTGGCTGTATTTATTTTTGCCTGTTCAATAACACATTTAGTTTTATGTAAGTTTGTGTCATTATATTTTATTTATTATTTAATCATATACATATAATTTTAATTAATAGTTTGTGTTTTTTCTATTACCTTTATATAGTAGCAAAAGATGATGACAAAGAATTTTTAGATGTATTAAAAAGAGCTCCATTTACAATAATAGTCATTTTTATATGTTTTTTTTCTATATGGTCTGTAATAGGGTTAGCTGGGTTTCACACGTATTTAACTACAAGTGATCAAACAACAAATGAAGATGTAAATTTATAACTTTAAATACATATATTGAGTTTAGATTAATTTTCCTTTTTCTTCATTTATTATCACAGATCAAAGGTTCATTTACGGCAAAAGGTTCACAAGCAAACAATATAAATCCATATTCACATGGTAATATATGTATGAATTGTTTTTATATATTATGTGGTCCAATGACACCATCTTTAATCGATAGGTTAGTAATTAATAATTTATTTTAAAGTAAAAATTAAAAAAAATAATGCATTTTTTTTTATTTACATTATTTAGAAGAGGAATTGTAACCGATGATTTTCGTATACAAATTCAACCGTTGGCAAATGATCCGATAAGATATCATAATACATTACAATCACCACCATTAGTTACACAACCATTTGGTAGCAGTGAACAAATTAATAAAATGAAATTTTATGATATTGAAGTAAATTAACAATTTATATACAAAAAAAAAATCTTAACAAACATTTTTATAATTTACATTTTACATTTGCGTTTAGTTGGGTCCAAGTTTAACAAATAGTGGCAGTGGTGGTGGTGGCATTTACAGAGAGCGAAGTTATGATAATTTACAAAATGGTAAGTCAATAAAACATTTTACACGTCATGTACATTTACCGCCAACTACATCATCAACATGTGGTGATCTTCATCGTCTTCATCACTTTAATATTATTAGTAATAATTATAATAATGATAATAATAATAATAATAATAATAATAATAGAAGTCATCAACATTATCATTCACATCACAATAATCATCACCATCTACACAATAATTCATCATCTATTTATAATAATTATGTACATCAGAATCCAAATATTCTTTTAAAACAAATTAATAATAATGTTATACAAGTGGCACCAAAAATTCACTATAAATATTTTTCCCCTCAAAGAAAATCGATGGATAATTCATTTTTTAATTATCCATATCATAAAAATATTGCTGTACCATCAGGACATCATTTAATATTAAAAAATGTTAATCATAATTCAAATTCGAATATACATATTAGTTATAATAATAATACTAATAATTATAATAATAAGAATAATAATATTAATATAAATCAAAATAAACATCATGATGATGTTCGTGTTTATTTAGATTTAAATAGTCCTGAAGTAATATCGCAACCTTCATCGTCGTCGCTGGTCCCTAAAGCTATTTCACTCATAACAGATGTTGAATTATGTCATGCTGGGGATGATGATGGTAATGATCGCGTTGACTGTGATGACACCGAAATTAATCCAATGATTACAGATCATTATAATTATAGGATTTATAAACGTTATTTAAATTATTATAATAATCCAAATTGTAGTCATAGTAATAATAATAATAATTATTATAATAGTTGTAGTAGTAGTACTAGTACTAGTACTAGAAATATAAAATATAGATACTCAAATATTTATGAATATTCATTTGCACACGAGTTAAATTCAATTAATGAAAACTCAATAAGTGATGATGATGATGATACTTCGTAGTTTATATATAAGTATTTTCATTTTTTATTTTATTAATTATTTTTAATAATTTTACAAACATAATATATATTAGTCTCTCCATTATGAATGGTTTCATTTTAATAAAATTTTATTGCCGTCCAAAAGAAAAATTAAATACGAACAGAATTGAAATGTGAAAATTTTTAGACTATATTTTGATATCATCAATATTAGTCGTACGAAAAAAAGAAATAAACATTGCAATCAAAAGACTAATAAAATGTATTAACATACGCTTAAATTTTTCTATATAAAAAAAAAATTTATTATTTTGACTTTAATTCTAAAATGGGTTTATTATTATAATTTTTTATATCTAATACGAGTTTTTAATCATTAGATTTATTAAATAAAATATTTCATTTATTCTTAACATCAAATTAAATACTGATGTAATGTTTGCGTAATTTTGAACTGTTTGGTGGTATATACATATATATATATATA
>JANSTX010021817.1:0-15886 GCA_027564355.1 Penthetria funebris
AACTTTTAATAGACGCGCGGAAAATCTCAGGTAAATAAATAAATTTAAAAAAAATTACGTGATAAATAAACAAAGAAAGAAAATATAGACAAGAAGATTGAGGTGTTGTTTGTTCCTCCAATTTTCCGATAACAAAATTATTTTGAGGAAATTATGTAATGTGAAGACAAAAAAAAAAAAATTTTTTTTTTTTTTAATAAAAAAATGTTAGTTTAAGCTAAGCAATATAAATAATATTCATTTGTGCGCATACACAATTGTCTAAAAATACAAATCTCTAATTTTAAAGCGCACACATAAGTGCAGAACACAAGATATAGAGTGACTTCATTGGTTGGATGAGTAATGTGTACTATAGTCTATTTTTTTTTTTATTTTTTTATTCTTCTTCATTTGCTGCTACACATAGCTGTATTAGAGTTTAATTAATTAAAACATAAAAATATAGTGACTTAACTAAGTCGGAAATAAAACGATTTAAATCTATATATGGTGGTAGATCGTACGGACCACACATAAAATGCATACTTCGACATGGAACTAATAAAGTGATGCACGCATCCAATAATAGTGAAATTAATTTAGGTGCTAATTTCCATAATAAATGACAAACAAATGTTGTTACATTTATATGCATCGCATATATACGTGTGTAGTATAACTTAAGTAACTATTTTTGCATAAATTTTAGACTCCATTAGTAATAGCTCTATCTTAATTGATGATTCATTACATTCATTATAATAATTTATTTATTCATTTTAAAATAGCATTGTCTTGTGCAATTCGTTTTTAAAGATTTTAAACCGCACAGAATTTTGAAACGAGTTAACCCACCACCTAATATAAAACTTAATTTTTTTAAAAAAAAAAAAAAAAGTTTCCAACTAAACAATTTTTCAAATTGCTTTTTTTTCGTTTTAATTTATTGATAAAAATCATAACTCTCAAAATCAATAATCATATTTTTTTATAAATCACATGTCCAATTCAATGAAAAAATTATTAAATTTGCATATTAATTAATAAATTACATGTACATGTATGAATAACACACTTATGTTTTCTATTTAATGTTTGTTTTTTTTTTCATTTATACAACGTGGGTGCGGTGCGATGTACTTAAAGTATAGGTCTTTTATTATAAACAATTTAATATTTAAAATACCTAAAGGTTCAAATAACTATTGTTAAATTAACACGCGTCTTCTTTTTATTAAAAAAAAAAAAAATAAGAGACAATATCAGATATACTGCAAATACAAAAATGCAATTTAAATTGCATAATAAGAGATTACTAATGCGTGAAATGTGAATTGCAAACATACCTAACAATCCACTCAGTACTCTCAGCCGGTTCTTTGAATTCATTATTACAACATTGTTTAACATCAATTCAAACACGGCTAAAATTATAATTATAGGGGCGCAAGAGTACAATTGGTTACCCAATTAGGTAATAACATCCAATTCCACCAAACAAGACAAATCGTACTGCTGAAGCACTAATATTGCAAAAAATGGCAACAAATAGTTTTAAATCGGATGACAGCACACTTTTTGGCTTACGAAAACGTGGATACGGTATATGAAACCTGTAATGATCAAAAAAGAGTTAAACCGACAAAACTGAGTCAACATTTTAAAAGTTACAAACTCGATATTCTTTATTTAAGCGAGATTCGATGGAAGGACTCTGATACACTGATACTCTGATGAAACATCCAATTGTTTTCTGGAAAGTCGAGTCATATTGGTGCACTGACGTTAGTTTATTGCAAATTGTCTCTGAAAAACGATAGTCTTCTTGACTTGAATCCTATATATCTGATTGAATAATTACTACAAAGATTCAAGTGTTAAATGTGTAAAAATAGTTCAAAATTACGCACCAACGAAGTGACGACAAAGAAACTTCTGTCAACTTTTAAACTGCCTTGTTGGCATTGAGAGAGATCGAATATTGTCATACGTACGGTTAGTGACGCTACGTTGGATCGGTCAACAAGTGGTACTATGTACACACACAGGGAATAGGTAATATGAATAATAGCGGAAAACTTAATACGAAAATGTGCAGTAATCATAGTATTGTGATTGGTGACACTATATTTGAGCATAAAAGATTACACAAAGAAACTTGGGTTTCCCTGGCGAAATCAAATAGATCACACAACTATTAGTAAAAAAAAATTCTATTGTTCATATTCATAGTTATAGAGGTGTTTTATTGATCATTACTTACTAATCGGGCAGATAAAGTTAAAACTTATGGCAGATATGAACTAGAACTGTAAAACACCTAAATGTTTTACCAATAGATGAGACTAGAAACACAGCGCATTGAGATAAGTTGGTGGTTTTCATTACGATTATGAAAGGAATGAATGGATTAGTGATGAAACGTTAAATATAATAATGAGGAATAGACAAAGTATAATTGACAACATGTGGACAAAGAGGTTGGTAAAAGTGCACGGCAGAATAAGAGTAATTACTTTTTTTTTTGGCACAAAATCCACTATTTATTGTTTACTGAATGATTTTGAATAAATATGTAGCTGATGGGCCTAAATCACAAGGTACGGGAAGATCAACTGAAAACATTGCTGTTTTCATAGAAAGTGTTATAAATTAAAAAAAAACAATCCATCAATCTCAAATCGACATCGTGCTCAAGAAATTAGACTTAAGTCAACAACTTTGTGGGACATTATGCATAAAAATTTGCAATTATATTCATTTAAAATTCAGTTGCCATAAGAATTTTCTTCCGCAAGACCATTTACACACACATAACAATAAATGTCACAGATTGATCATGAAATTCAAAATTTCACGAAATGTATATACATAATGAGTAATGAGACTCCTTTCCAATTAGATGAACACTTTAATAAACTGACATTGACACTTATTTTTTTTTAAATATGAACATGAAATTATGGTAACTCTTACTGAAGAACATTATCGTAACTTTTTGACACCAAAATTGGATGTTATGGGCTCGATTAAGGATGTGGTTGCAACAAGGCGATGCAAAATTTCATATACAGCCAAATGTTACAATGAAATTACTGATCTATCTAACTTTCCATAACAAAATATTTCAAGAAACGGTGATGTCGATAGACATTCACATATCACCTAATTTAACAGTTTGGGAATTCCTTTTGTGGTATATAAAGAGCAAGGGTTATTTTGTTATAACAATCCAGAAACATGTGTGTAACTTAAACAAATCTCTCAACCAGTTCCACGTTTGTCCGATAGTTTTATTGAGCAACAGACATTAATATACTTCATATGGATGTCAGAAGAAAGGGAATAAAGGAGGACATTCAAGACTTAGGATGATATAGATTTCCATACCTACGTGACACAAATTGCGCACCTCGTTGTACCATTTTGCAAACATGTATACTTATCTATTGATCTAAAAACCAATGAGTCAAAAGTGAGTAGTAGACGTATTATGATAGTGTATACTCATAGTTGGTGACGAAGGACTGACTATCATCGAGTTTACTCAACCAATGTTTAACTCGATGACGGTATATATCAGTAATGGCGTGTGATCGAGGCTAAAAATAGGGTGCTAATGTCTTGTTTGCCGACTGATTGAAAAAAAAACTCAATAACAAACTAAGTTGTTTATGATTTATGCACCACTCTACTGAAATAATCAAAAATGTATACCTGGATAATTATGATTGATCCTATATTTTCCAGTTGTGATATTTCAATTATAGTTACTTGAATTTACATTTGATGTTACATGCATATTTGAAACGGCAAATTAACATCGTAATACCGCCCTATGCGCTCTTGAGATGTAAAAGTTTAGATGATATTCATAGTGTTATTTTCGACCTAAGTGTCCACTTTCGTCAACAATTTTAGTGCAACAATATAAGTGATTAAAGGCTTTTCAAGCACGTTAGTCAACATTATCTCTTCCGTTCAAAGTAGGATCAATCCAAGGTTTTATATATACAGGTTATACCGATTGTTTATAATATAATATAACATTTAACAAATAAATAAATACGTAAATTTACCTTTCACCATAAATTTACTAGAAATCCATCTGATGTGCATTCCGCGAGCCTTCGAAATAAACGTCTTAATCGATATTTCGAGAAATTTGATGCTACATTTTTCAAACAGAGAAATCAGTGAAACTACATAAGTATACAAGCTTGGGATCAATCACCTTTGACTGGTAACATAATAACTATGCATAAGGCGACATTAAGATATTTACTTATAATTTCCAATCGCATATATAATTTATCAACCAAACAACTACAATTCACTTTCACATATATTCAAAACACGTAGTTGACTGATTAGATATTTGATTAATGCGGTTGAGTATAGTGCGGCAGAGTATAGTGATCGATCAAGTTTACATGCCAGAATTAACGTATATTGTGATCCGAGTTTTCGGTGGTACTGCTTGAATAAAGGGTCAACAATCTCTAGATATTTTTTGGCAGGTCCATTCATCGTCTGGATCAATAATTACTCCAAAATATTATACACAAGAGACAAGAGGACTGTCTTGGTAAATTGAATTCAGATATTTTGAATTTTATTTAGTTAGATGCAAAGTCTATAGTAAATGCAATTTTGCGGTAATTATGATATACCCAAAATCAAATTGATGCAATTATATAATTCTTTATATATCTATACTTGTAAGATTGAGAAATACAACCACAATGAATAATCGTCACTTTCAAATGGCAAAAAAATACGTGATATGCATAATCTTTTTCACTATTATTTTTACTAAAATTAGCATCGTTTGCAACAAAATAATATCAGGCAAGGTTGAAATTCATATCTACTATATTCGATATCAGCGTACATTTGCATTAAAGTATTGTTGGTTGTTTTTTTGTTTTATGAATATATTCCGTTTTTATTTTATGAATATATTCTCTGATAGAATAATATTCAAATTGATTAAGACCAAGTACTTCTTATGTGATATTAATTATTAACATTTTTATATGATTTTATACATACAGAGGTTTTTTTGGGGGTTTGAGTAAAATCAAAAATAGAATATTACTCAATATCAATGCTTCATTAGCAAATATATTTATCCCATATGAAACAGGAGAGCGATGATAATTTTAATGGTGGCTGCTAATGAAGATTTGTAATACTATTTGAATTTAGTAGAAATAATGTGTATGAAATGATTTTCTTGCCATGAAAGTATAGAGCGACACAACGATATTAATTTGTCATTCCCAATGTGAATTGGAACAACTATAATCGATAATTCCAATTTCCCGAGTTTCATGGTGAAATGTTTTTTATTTTTTCATTTACTCGACAAACACATTTACATCATGTTTTCCATTCCGATCAGACATCATTATCAGACATATATCGTGATCAACTTTCCAGTGACATCTGTTTTTCACTAAGTTAAAAGTAACATTTAGGTTGATGAAGCATAATCAAAGCTATAATTAACAAGGTTGCTTAACTTGGAAGGTGAACAAATACCATCATGACATAAATCCAAGTATTTGTCAACATAATAAAAAAAATTCTAACCGATCACAATATCTAACGACAATTTGAGTAGAATGACAGATGTTTAGGCGATGAATAAGATAACTTAAAATTTTCTAGTCGATCACAACGTCTAACAAGATCAATTGAGGCGATGATCAAGATTCTCAAACGAAGTAGGTGAAATTGGATCAGAAATACACTGACATAATTAATCTGATATTGCAATCAACATACTTGACTGGAATCCGCCAGAATAAGATCAATATTGCTGTCACATGATTATTATGATGGTGATGATATGAAATTAGTAATACATTAGTAAAGTTTGTTTTTAAATTTTACTATCTTCCAACTGAAAGAAATGTTAGTAGAGTTTAGCAGAGTTCAAAATAAGTATTTTGCTTCGAATAGGAAACACATTTTCGATAATCGGTAAATGGGATATCATATGAACATGGCAACTTATCAGTTACTATACATTTTAAGTTGTTTCAAAGCATACATTCACAATTATATTGACCTTTATGTTATTTATGTGATATGTGATATGCTTGATTATAACAGAAAATTCGTAATGACCGCTACATGTTCCACCTTGTGACTAAGATAATGTTATAATTTTCTTGAAATATTGTATAAATATCCAAAAATTCTGACCTTAATTACTGATAAGTTAACACGAATAAATACTTCATAATGATAAATATTCAATATAAAAAGTATCACGTCTTCGATCAACAGTTGTAAAGCACTATTGATCTAATTATCTAATTCAGGCATTACTTGAACAGTTTAATAAAATTGTTATTCTTTAACAAATATAATTCCAGGTTAAATTGATGAATGGAAATTCATCTTCGAGATCCAAACTGCTAATAATTATAGGTCATGAATAAGTTGAATTAAACACTAATAGGTCTTGGAACGATTTAGTTATAGTATTAACCATCGTGGTGTTATCAAATCTTACTATATATTTCCACATTTTTTTTATAACTTCTGATGCAATATTCTTTCCATTTTACAGGACAAAATGTACCTGAGATATAACAACGTTATATTTGTATACAAATTACAATGTAACAACGGTAAAACTATAATATTATAGTTAAAAAGTGAAGATAAATAATCTCTGTAACTTATTGTGATATATTATTTAAAAAAAAAAACAAAACTAGTCTTAAAATTGTGAAATTTAATAAATAAAAAAGGAACAAAATAAGTAAATTATTAATAAACTTATAAGAGTGTGTGAAGGATTTCCTTTTTGCTAATAATAAAAGTTCTGAAAATTTATGGCTGAACAAGTATTACAAAATAATTTGAAAAACGATCTTAAGAAAGGTATTAAAATGCAAGACTATAATGTAGGAGGCCTATCAACAGGCATAACAAGAGAAAGAAGCTTCATTCGCATATCATCAAATCATCAACAGAATAATTCAAAACGTAGAAGTTTAGCATTCAGTCATCAACAATCTCACCATCAACAACAACAACAGCAGCAGCAACAACAACATCAACAACAACAACAGCATCATCATCAACAAATGAGAGGTAAACCTGCAATTGAAATATATAGACCACCAAGTAAGAAGTAGAAATTACATTTTTTCCAAAAAAATCTATATAATAAATATAATAATAACAAACATTTATTCTAGATGTTCGAATTGATGGTCCACAAAATAAACTAAATGTGCACGCACAAGAATTTCAAATGAGTAGAGATATGCCCAATTCTAGGTTGGTATAATTTGGATTCAAACGTACCTAAGTATATATGTTATATGTCATCATCTCAAAGTTCGTTCCGCGTGGGAGCATAGAATATCTGCGAATAATATGCCATTGTTGATTAGTCAGTGCCTTCACTGTACTCTATATTTAACCACACAAGTCTCGATGGTCACACAATAGTATCGATAAACAATTTGAATTGAATATACGCAATTATAGCTTAATGAGAAATTTGAATCGATTAATTTAAACAAATATTGGGACTTTGAAATATGGATGTTAGACGTTAAAACAAAACGCATGCCATCCAATGTGGCTTGTATCGGAGGTCTAACAGTAATAAAGTTTAAGAATATTTTCAAAATATTAAATGCAAAGTTGACTATATATATGAAATCTGGCAGAGATTGACAAAAACCGAAGACTAGATAGTGATTTTTCGATATTCAACGGACATGCAAACTTGTATATGGATGTGGCTAATGTATGCATTTTAGCGTTCTCTATTTATATAACAAATTTGAGATACAATTTTTAATTAAGAAAAACTAATGTGCATTAATACTAGGAGGTCAAGAAAATCAGATGAGCAATAATTTTCGATATATACTAAGTTTGAAGACATCAATTAAATTAAATGCTATAATATAGACATTGTTTTCAGGTCATCAATTGCAATGTTTTCCTCACATCATGGAAATATATTAAATCAATCAAAATCAGGTAGCAGTTTGCAACATCAAATGCAAATGGCTGCAAGACAACATGCAGTTCAAATGGCTAATATAGGAGGACAGCGCACATATTTGGTTTCACATCCTTTACAATTAGGTGTTGGCGTAACTATACAGCCATCGCAAATGCCATTAGTTAATTCACCGTCCAGCGGAAATATTTTACATGTAAGTATTTAGTGACGAATGTAGTGATAGACCAACATCTAGAAAACTAACGATGTTTCCCTTTACCAGTATATTGATCACAATTTATATCAATTCTAAGTCGTATTTGTCGATCAGATGAAAAATTTCTCATCATCAAACTTCTTAGCTGAGATTATACACTGTCTTGTTTTAGGCGAGTATTAAAATCTGATCAGTTTCGACTGAATATATCACTGAATAAATAAAAAAATAAAAATACATTTTTATTTGAACTGCAAACGTAACTTTCGTTCACGATGAAAATATATTTTTTAATCGAAATCATTTACAATTATAGTCTGCACAAAGAGTTAAATTCGCACCGGAAGCACAGCAACATCAACAACAACAACATCAACAACAACAACAACAACAACAGCAGCAGCAGCAGCAGTTACAGCATCAAACAAGTCATCAAAGTCAATTTCAAGGTCAAAACAGTCAAGGCAAGCATTTATCTAATCCTTTACAACGTTCCAAATCGTTGTCGTCAGCTGACGCAATTGCACGTGGTATAGCCGGTTTAGGTTTGGCCATCGGAAATGAAGCAACTGATATTGGAACATTCATACCAGAAATACAAACACTAATTGATCAATCGAAACAAGATCCAAATCAATTAAATGCCAGATCATTGATGGAACTAGCTAATCATATTATGCAAAGAGCTGTTGAAGGGAGACGGTAAATTTGTTTACATTCTTTTTTTTTTCAAATTACAAATTGAAACACAAAATGAATAAAAAAATTTCAATGTATTTTCTAGATATGCACTTCCAACATCCAGATTTTGTATAGCAATAATTGCAAAAGAACAAAAAGAAACATTTTTGGAAGCACTATTAAATACATGCAGACAATGGTATCAAGAAAGAGAAAAAGTACTTGGACCACCACAGAGCATAAAAAATTCATCAAGACCAAGATTTACTGCATTTATGGCATTCTTAACAGAAATGTTTTGTCAATTAAAAAGACGACAATTACAATTACGTACACAATGTGATGGAGTTCCACCGCCAATTGTTCTTCTAACACTTTTATCAAAATGTTGTGAAGATTGTGTTAAGCCACCAGTTCGATCACTATCAGAGGTAATTATAATATGGCAATTTAAGTTAATATGCATAATAATGTTATGTATTTTGTAATGTTATTATTATTTGCTTTTAGTAGTCGGCATATAGTTGCGAATTTTGTAACAAGTATGTTTGTCTGTGCAATTTCGTATAAATGAACATAGAAAAAATATAAATCATCAAACAAAAATTGACTCTTAGTTCTCCGTTTTCATTAATTTATATGTGTATTTCAAATTATTATATTTCTAAGCAAAACAGTAGAATGTTGAAACTACTTACTGTACAGGAGACTCAAAGTGCACAAAGTCAAGTAGTACCATTTAAGAAACAATAAATTATATGTCAACAAATTATATGACAACATATAATGTTACCATAGTGAAAATAAATAATCGAGCTGTTAAGGATAATTAATAATAATTTTAATTTCGAAAAAACAAACAAATATATATAAAAACATAAAAAATCAACTTAAAGCAACTAAAAAATCAAAAACAAAAACGGGACTGCGAATGCGCAAAACAAATGTCAAAAGAGCAGCTAATTTGATGAACTGAGTATGTTTCTGCACATCGACGTAATTAACTGTTTTAATAAACAGTTGATTTTAGTGCAACGACGAAAGGAGTATGTAATATACGAATAGAGTCTAATTTCGCCGCATATACTAATTGGGCGGGTTTTCAATTTTGAATTTTAAATTTTAATAAGAAAACATTTTTATTTTTTCGAATATCGGTTGATGAAATTTAGTTATTGTTTTTTGAACCGCTGTATCTAAATTGAATAATGTGTAATGTTGCCCATGGCAATTGTTTATTATCTGATTGTGAATAGTATACGTCATTGGGATTGGGAAAATGGTTATTTTTGTTAATTGTTGTTTGTGTTTGTGAAAATAAAATTTTATAAAATGTGATATACTGACATTATTTTGGATTATTTTTTTTTTTACTTATATTGAATATCCTTTAACGAATAATTTATTTTTTAAAGTATACAGCTGTTAGCTGTTGCCTTGTATTAAGTATAGTTACTTCAATATGAGACAAAAACACACAGTTACACCATAAATAACTCTGAGGTTACTTTGAAAATTCAATGTATAAACAATGCAATAAAGTAAGGCATAATTGTGTTTGCAACCATGTAAATAGACTGTTTACAAATCTTGATGGTAACTGATCAGGTTTCGATTCTCACGTACATCAATTCTCATCAAGTTTTGGAATAAGATTAAAATATTAAGTATGATTTAAAATGCTGCAAGACGGCTTAAATTGTTGCGTCGTGTTAAGCCACCAGTTCGATCACTATCAGAAGTAATTATAATATGGTAATTTAAGTTAATATCATTGATATAATTGATTCACACTTGGAAGCTTGTTAAGTATAATAATAAGATGATAGTTTAATAGAAAAATATAGCATCACATAGTCTAAACAGTCGAACAATCAGATTAATCATACCAATTATTCGTGTCTCGATCAATTTTCTTCAGATTAATGATATTTTTTATAAGAATCACACAATATCTTGTACTACTGATATTAATATAAGACTCTTGATTTGTTATCCAAGATTTTTTCACCTGATCGAGTATTCACAGTAATACTATATTACTGGTGAAGGAAGGGTTAAAAGTAAAGTCGCTAGATATATATTAGATTTATTGTGACTACGCTATTGGAGCCAACCCAGGATGATTCCTTAAGAGGAACAGTTTTGTAGTGACTAATAAACAAAAGTGGATAAGGGAACACCATAAAATTGTATACAATTACTCTAAAATTGCAACTAAATACAGGAAATCCTCGATCATCTAATAAAGCATATTTGTAGAATAAGTACATTGCATTTTTACCTCGAAACTGAGTAATAAGCAGCAATGCAGCAGAGATTCCATTGAATATTACACCATAAGATGGTTACAATATTTTTCTAAAATGCGAATAGGAACAGCATAGAAAATAAACGGATACAGAACAAAATATAGGGGATTCATGAACAACAATTAAAGCATATTATTGGCAGAAATGAAAACAATTGAGGATTGTTTTTAGATTGAATAGATGGTATCAGAAGGCACTTAAGGCTCGAATAATAATATCAATGAACTAGGTAAATAGAATAAAATAACTGTCTACTGGATACCTGGTCATACCCAAATGACCAGCTGCAGTAAATAAATTACAAAAGTACAATTACATAAGTCAACGTTAATCGACAAAGCAAATATGTTATAGAGGATAGACTTAGAATTATGATTAACAAATTTTCTTAGAAAACGCACAATATCTATTCTTCAATGCATACATATAGTAGAGTAGCTGATTGTTGTGATAACATTGGAGGATTAGGCGCATTATCAGCATGCCCTGACCCAAAAGAAGTATACATAATAATTTTATATATTATCCAAATTGCAAGAATAACGACTTTAACTCAGTACTATATAGGTAAAAAAAAGTTATTTCGCAAGACGATGGTGCTGAAATGGTGTATGGCTGCGATACTTAGAAAGTGACGAATGTAAGCATATCACAAATTCAAGTTTTTGCATATTAAAAATGTTTTGGCTAAATTCAATATCAAACGAGGATTCATGAATATTATATAATCTAAATGCGATGGGCATGATAAGGAAAACGTAAAAAAATGGAATTAAATCGTCTATACACTATTACTGTTGATGATATAAAGATAAATGTAATTGGACAGCAATATTTTGCGAGATTTAGCGACCATCATCCGATTAATAAAGTCATTGGATGGAGACCCCATGAATAAAGGACTAATGTTAGTATGTGTGCTACTAGATATACCGACAATATTAAGCCGTTAATAAATAACTGGATCCAGTACGCACAAAATAGGTATAGATGAAATGAGTTTGGGGAGATATCCATTCAACAGTAAATACACAAGGATCTCAAATAATGATAATGATGATGATGATGACATACAATATGTCAATTGGGAACTGAAGTTATTCATTGGCACTTAACTCATTGGTGCTTAACCGCTTCTTCTCAATCCCTACATAGAACATCCAAATTTAAACGAATAACTCGAAAACACCAGAGACAAGTCTATTTCATGGAGAAATATTGTCTGGTTTGCTGTCTCTATCTACATGATTCAGTGGACATGGGAATGTATGATTTAAAAAACTTATTTTATTGAATGATGACAATATTTAATCTCATTAGAACGTAATATGAATTTTAATGGAGAGAAAGCGCGAGCAATAATGGTATTACTCAATTTCTGTCGCAGAACTTGCAAATTATGCAAATTTGAGAGAAAGATACTTTTCAAATATATATGTATTTGGAACCTAACCAAAATTCTCAATCTGACTCAATGAGACATGTATGTACAACAGTTAATTTCTTATTTCTTTTTTTTTTCCTTTATAGATTGAATGCTTATTTTTCGTTCTTACCTGTATTGGACGAGATTTGGAATGTCATCTTCCACAGCAATTAGAAGCTCTCTTATCATCAGTAAGAGATGCCTTTCTAAATTCAAGCGCATCTGCACCAGCCATACGTAGAACATTATTACAATTAATTGAATTGCAGGCATCACGTTGGCAATTACCCGGTAATACTGTCCTCTACTATTATCCATCTTCAAAGTGATTAGTGCGATTAATATGGCCATTTATTATCTACAATATATATTAGAAAAATAGATTTTCAATAAAAATCTTAATAATTTAGAAGCTTTTTTTTAATGCTATTAGCAGGAAATGAAAGTGACAAAAAATTAAAAATTTAAATTAAAATATGTAATTATAAAAATTTCAAAAAAATATATTTATGAAGTATTTGTCTTTTTTTTTTTCATTTTTATTTAAACTTTAAACATTTATGTTTTAATTATTTGTTTTATATTATAATTAAAAATTTAAAAATTTAAAACAAATAAATAGTTAAGGTCTAAACATTGCAATCAATAAATGTATGTATAAATGCAATGATTGTAACGAACATAAATTTGCATTAAATTTTATTTTTAATTTAATTGAATTATTGCATTAACGAGAAAAGTGCATCCAAGAAAGTTCAACTTTTCTTTTCATTTCCATCATGCAAATAAAAAAATAATTAAAAAAAAATTAGCAAATATAAACATTTTAAAAATAATAAGCGCCTTTACCTTCTATGCATGCTTTGTAGTTTTTAAAGCAATTAAAAATTTATGTGATAAATTAATGTAAAATAATATTTAAAAAAAAAAAAAAAAACAGCATAATTTTATAATTAATGGCGTAAAAATAAATTGGTTTTAAAAGGAAAAAACATAATTAGGAAATTTGTGTATTATTGTTTACTTAACACAATTAAAAAACCATTAAAAAATGAAATGCATAATATTACATTTTAGTTTTAATGAAAAAATTAATTTTAAATGTTGTTTGCTTTTAAAATATAATTTTGTTTTTCTGTATTTTCTTTTTTTTTTCTGTTTTTTAAACAAAAAAAAATATTTTAAAAAAAAACCATTAATATTATTAACTAGTCAGATATTATTAATCAATCAATAATTATAAAAACAAAAAATTGAAAAAAAAATGTATTTTAAAATGACTGACTAACTTACAAAATAATTAATTTAAAAAAAAAGCTCTAATTTCTATGTCAAATTGCTACTAGTGCCAAAAATTTAAAAAAAAAAAATTAATAAAATTATTTATAAAATAATAAAAAATCAAATTTAGACGTTAAAAACTTTCAATGATAAAAAATTTAAATTATTTTAATGTATTAATTATTTATTAATAAAGAACTAAATAAAACACTGGCCAGTGAAAATGATTGAAATTATTTTTATTAAATAAAATTCAGTTTCGAAACTTTTCGTAACTACACAGTTCTAGGCCGACTTTCTACATTAAAAACAAACAAAGGCAATCAGACGTCGAATCTAAATCCGTATCTAAAAACCTATCCTTTAGTATATTGTAATAATCAGAAGTGAAGGGATTTTGGAACTTATATAAACTTAAATGATATAATGTTTGCAAATTAAAAACTTCCGACTCGAAACACTACTTTGGAACTAACTATGTTCAGGGTATGTTCAAGATAAGTATTGTATAATATGAATTGAATTTTAAAAATTGTTATTATTCAATCAGATCGAAGAGAGTAGTTACTTTTGATATTTGATCTACAGAGGTATGGCTGCAAACGTTTGATTGTTTTATATGTGTTCCTGATAGATAAATCAATAATCTATGTGTAAAAATATTTTTTATTGTAATTTTGATTTTATTACCATAGTTTTCAATGAAGAACATTTTCTAATTCTGTGTGATGGAGTGGTCAATTGTTACTAACATTATATTTGTTTCTAATCTCATTGATATACAAAATACTAACTCTATTGATATATTTAGTATATTTTTATTTCATTCGTATGGCCCATCATCAAGTTTCTTTGATATATTTAAATTGGATATTGAGGCAATTAGTTCTAATGACAAAGTTAAAGAAAAGTGGTGATTTCAATTAATATAACTTTAAATAAATGAATAATTGACGATGTCAATGAAAAGATTTTGATGTTGGTTGAAGTTAGATGGGAAATTTAAGGAATTCAGGAATAACACAATATTGAATATCATGATGGGCTTAATTTCTGACATTGCCTTCAATTGGTACAAGTGATCTGTTAATGAAACATGCAAAATTCAATAATAAATTTCTAGTGCTTTATGCAAACGTTGACGTTAAACAGATTGATGAAATTGCAAGTTTATTTATTTTTAAAAAAACAACTGACTTTACGTTATTATTAGTGTGAAAATTGACTAGATAAAGCTACCTGGTAATTGTTTAAATGTTCATGAAAAGATTGACTTTAACTTGTATGTTTAATGGATAACAACAACAAACATCCAACTTGATATTGATTTAGCTACTAAATTAGAAAAAGATTTAATATGGCAAATAAAATATATTAAGTTATTAACGAAAAATAATGATCATCAGTATCTTAATATTTTAGTATCTTTTGATGTTAGTAAAGAAGCTGGATGTAGTATCTAATGAATTTAGGACCGCTTTTGATATTATCGCATTAAATTCTATTTAAAAATCTTCCAGCAGAGCACTTGTCGATTATGGTATGGATTTACTATTTACCTAATCGAAAACAATACAATTGCTGACTGTCAATTTAGATGGTTATTGATTAAGAATGGAGTGTCGCAGGGAAGTCAGATTAGCCCGTATTTATAAAATTATCAAAGTATTTATAGTTTGTATTGTCCTCCTATAACTTATATTAAAAAAGTGACACAATTTCGGCAAAATTTAAAATCAATTGTACAAATGGTGCATAGATATTCAGTGATCGATTATTTCAAAATAAATTGCAGTCACATACCCTTGGAAATGTAATCCAATTATGCGGATTATTATTTTGATGATTGTCTATTATACCGAAGAGACTTGGAAGTATCGTTTGACACGAACATATCAATATGCTCATAGATCAATTTCATAGATCTTCTTCTTCTTCTTCTTCTTCTTTCGTTAGGTCATGGACCTGTGTTTTTCTAGGACATTTTATTTTCAGTTAAT
>JANSTX010021828.1:4755-15885 GCA_027564355.1 Penthetria funebris
CAAGTATACAGAACAGAGCATCCAATTCAAGATAGTATAATGGCTGTTGAATCTAAAGTGATGTGAAACAAATGACAGGCAGACAGAGCATTTTGGCGATTTTTTGAACAGGTCCAATTAAGATGGCATAATCTTACTAAACATAATAAAACATATAGTTGCAATAATTATGTACACAATTTCTGGAGGAACCGAGTATTCGTAAGGAACACTTTGATCTGACATATAAACACATTAAAAATTATAGCCGAAGCAATCAGTGGAATGGCAAACATAGCATTACATATGCCATTCGTCGACTTTAAGTAAGCAATTCGTGAAAGCTATGGAAATCCGTCCAAATTAATGAAGGTGATCCGCGTTCTTTATCGTAACACAAAGTGCTGAATCTTGCATCGTGGAAAGTATGGTGATGCATTTGATGTACATTCAGCAGTTAAACCATTGATCATTTTGTTGCCAATCTTATATGCACTTGTTTTCGATTGGTGAAAAACGAACCAAATGGTTTGACATGGGGTATACAAACCAATCGGCTGGAATATCTTAACTTTACCAACAACATATTTTTGGTGGCACAAACAGAGACGGACATGCCGCTAAAACTGAAATATATAGAGTACATAGTTCACAGACAGATCTACGCATAAATATTACAAAAATGAAAATAACAAAGATTGTAGTCTTCAAGTGGCTTAAATTCAATATTTGGGAAGTTATTTGGCAAGAGTTAGTGGTGATGCAAAAGATGTCTCATTACGCACAAAGTACAAAGTTTTCAATATTTGGGAAGTAATTGGGCAAGAGATGGTGATTCAAAAGATGTCGGATTTCGCATATATAAGACACGGCAGTTATTCGAAATGCTACATATGGTGTAGCAGACGACAGAAATTTTAATGATCATCAAATTTTATCAACATCAGACCATTGACACGATTATCAAATACATAAAATAAAATCGCATTTGTCACACAATGCGAGGTCAATAATATTGCAAAATATGCACTAGATTGAAATCTTCAGGATAGTAGAAGATCAGAGCGACCATAAATGATGTTACGGCAAATTGTCATTAAAGAGGCTGGTCTCTCGGTAATACCTGGAGTGAACTGAATTGCTGGTTAGAAGTCGTGAACGATGACGGTTGTTCATTCATGACTTATCGTCTTTTATGTAGATTAGGTTGAGATGATGATACACATTATTTGCAAATATACATGCCCATATGCATACATATATATATATAATTTTATTTTGCATGTATATATTGAAGGAATAATTTTTAATGAAATTTTGCCAATTTAAAACAATTTAATGGTCTTTTCCAATCAATCCACACCAAAATAGTTCCTATACACGTAATTATGCCTGCATCTACTATAGACATATTGCCAAAGTATTCACAAGAGAGTTCATTAAATGTATAATGTACATGCTTCATGATGAATAACCATTGAAAGGCAAAAGAAGTTTTTGCTAATTACAAATTAACATGAATATGCAGAATGTTGTGGTGAATAATGCGAGTAACTTTGAAAAGTACTGCTGCTTTGTGTGATTTCAATAGTTACAAACAGACAGAATAATTACGATTAGCTATGCTTTAGTTTTTATAAGTAAGTCACTTTTTTTTCAGTTTCAAAAGGGCAAAAACAAAATTAATTAAATTCAGAAAAAGATATTCGATCGTAAATAAATTTTAATGGTGAGATTCACAAAACGTATACAGAATTCTATTGAATTCAAAAACCCTTTATTATGACAACATAAATAGTGAAATAAAACATTTAATTATCTAATCAATTGGTAATTCAAAGGCGACTTCGCATCAATCCCAAGCTGTTGCAACATCACGATAAATTGGAATTTAAATTTTTAGAGAATGTTATGGAATGGCGAGAGACTGACGACAGATACACCGTTGAAAGATAATTGAATTTAGTACCGATCACATAAAAGGGCAGGAAACTGATCTCCAATTTATTCAACTGCACTTTATTCGATGTAGAATATCACCATCGATTTAACCACTTGTTGTGATAACTGTTTCAAATGTTATCAAATGTTTAAATTTTTTACTAACAGGAAGTGGATAACCGTTCAATATGATCGCGTTTCGCAAAGTAATCGTTGGATTGCCATTAAATGTAAAATACATGTACTTTTTTTAGTGTGACTGATACGTAGTCCGTTTGCCTACAATACCGAAGATTGTTTTTGTCTTACCTATTACTTAAATATGTTATCTGCAAATAACATTAAGCCAATGGAAGAGGATCCTGCATTGTATCCGAAAGATATTGCCTAACTGTGACGAATTCAAACTGGTTTTCAGAAATATTGATTAGATCACCGCGTCTAACGTCCAATATATTGTTTACTATATTTTTAAGATGCATGAACTAAGTTTAATGCCGCTTTATAGTTTGAGCAAATCCGTATATTTTTCTTATTTATTATAGATTGGTAAAAGATATAGCTTTGCCTCGATGAATTTGCACCACTGTTTAAGATCCTATTTAATAAATTTGTCAAGCAATATCACCCAGATATTTTCTAAGATATGATGGAAGATCATCTGAATCAACTGTCAAATGTCGCTTCCTCAACATTTTTGAATGCCATAGTCATAGCTGAATTGACTGACCCAAAAATTATGGGTTTGATTCAGCAATCTGCTGATGAGGATATTCTTCGTTTAGAAACCGATTGAAGAATTGCTTCCAAATTTTATTTACTTTCATATTAACAAGATTTGACTGCATTTAATATTTTGCCTGTTGCATTTCGTTGCACAGTCAATTTCTATACCTATAACTGCATTGTGGTCCATGATTCAGTAATAGCTTCCGCATTTCTCAGTTCGACACTTTGTACATTTCTAAATCAAGTTTTATATGATGTTTTCTTACTTTTGATATTGTTCTGAACTTCGGCGTTCTACCAATAAATTTACTTTTCAATGCGATGAACGTTTTGAAAATTTGAAAGGCTCATCAGGTATCAGTTTGAATTCTTTAAAATAATTCACATTGACTGTATCCACATAATATAAAATTAATTTACCACTTCTTTATTTTTGACAAAATATATGGCCAAATTACTATAGGCAATATGAGAAACATTAAAATTTAGATTCGTCTATTCCATCATGTTCATTTCGATCAGTTATAACGAACCTGTAATCATTTAAATCAGTAAAAGCGATTCTAAACCTTCCCAAAATTACATCTTCCTAAATTCGTCGAATCTTAACATGATATTCATGATCGATTGATTGTGTAAAATAACTTTGTAGACATTATGCGATCTCTTATTGTATCTACAGACACAATCCGTTATTGAATATATTTGTCAAAAATTATGCTTACAACGTTTCGGGAACCATCACCGTTATAATAAAGTTTGAAGCCATGGTTAATATTTTTTGGACTCTTTTCTATTTACAACTTGAATATTCTTCTACTTAACACAACTGCTGGCACTTCTACAACTATTGAACCTGTAGTAATTTCAGTTTGGAACCTTTTATTTTCTTTATTATATAATAGCGAATAGTAGTATGTATGCCTAATGCTTTCTTGCTTTTTGACTCAGTCACTTTAAAGTTCTTTCATTTTTGTGCATTTATAATTTCCCAGTGCCAAACTAAATTGTTTCATTGGGCTAATACAAATAATACCAACTTCGGTTCCATCTTTTGTTCTAATCTATGTACCAGATATAAGGCCCACTGTAGGATACTTTGATCTTAGCCACACAGTCCTGTCTATTACGTATATTTGTTAAGCCTTTCCAGCGGTCTTCGGTTTCTCTAGTTTTACAACAGTGCATATATTGATTAGTCTGTGGGCACCGTAAAATATTTTTCCCTTTATAAATATATGTATTGGAGTAATATTAAGTGATCTCTAATAGAGTGGAGATGTGCTGACGACCGCTGTTAGGGAACATGAAAATCTTTGCGTTTCACTCAATTGTTTTCTGACTTTCTATATTCAAACATTTGAATATTATCAAATATTATAGTTAAGAATAAATTTCACAAATTTCCTGTATTGATTTTAATGCTAAACCATTAGATCAACAGATACAGTTTAAAATTTAACGAACTGGAACATCAGCATCATCTTAACATTAACATGGGTAAACATTGCGATATGACGATAGTAAGTTGGTGTTTCTAATATGTAGGTATCATTAAATGTCTATCAAAATAACAATAAATCAAGATTTTCGGATGGAAAATGTGAAATCAATTAATTATAGTTGGAAAATATACAATCAATCAATCATCGCCAATCGACATCAAACAATCAATAAATATACATGTAATTTAACGTCCTGTATTGGACAAGCTTTAACAAATTGTGTCTCAAACCTTGCAATTTCTATCAGCGAGTTATCCGCATCGACGATATGTTCATCAGATGCGGTAAGCTAGTGTGCGTCTTTTATCCATAGACATCCATGCTCTATCTGTAACTCTATCTCGAGATATTTCAATTTTTCCATAAAAAAAAAACGTCTTCTGCTGATTCTGTGTTCCTGTTCAAATTCACAAAAATGAGGCAAATTGTAACTTTTTTATTTGGATTGAAAACCATATACTACTACTACATTGACAGTGGAATGTCAGCTCGAAGAAAACGACCATGTTTTACCTAATTTTCAGATCATGTACCAGGAGAACATAAATATTAGAATTATTTTTTTTCGAACAAAAATTGAAATATCTCGGTAAACGGTTGAAAATAGCGAGTTGGTGTCTAAAGGAAAATGACATGTACAAACCTAATGCATCTTATGAGCATAGTCATGACAGTCTACTTGAATATGTAATGAACGAAATCAGAGATTTTTAGGTCTGTCAGTGAGTTTTCCGCGCCGACCATATGTCATCAGATGCGATAAGCAAGTGTGCGTCTTTTCTCCTTAGACACCCATGCTTTTCTATCCATAACAACTTCTGCGGATTCAGTTTTCCGGTTCAAATTCACAAAATAAGATTAGCATCGGGAGTTTTAAAATTTCTAGTATACTTTTATGATAATCATAAGTTTATCAATAAAAAAAAAAAAAAACAATTTTTACATTTTACTCTTTAATGAAAAGAATATCATAAAATATTCGCCCAAACAGGAACTAAAATTACATTGGAATTAATGGATAAATAAATGTTTCTCTTAGTAAAATATTAAAAGTAAATATTAAAATGATATCTGAATTTAAATGTTTTATGTGGCCGACATTCTTGTTATTTCCTTTTGGCATTTTCAATAATTCTATAAAACATTAAATATTCATTTTCATATTCTTGAAAACTGCGACCATTAAACAATTTTGTTTTCGGAATGTATCTTCTCAGTGGATTATCTAATAAAGACTTTGCATAAATTTCAATTCTCCTCACCATTCTTTCGATATTTATTTTCAAAACATTTATTTGATCGATGTGTTCACTCATTTTCTCATTTTGATGATTTTTATTGGTTTTCAGTTTCAATTCGTCAACTATTTTGTTAATAAAAGAAAAAAAAATGTGAATTCATAATTTCCGCCTACAGATTTTTTGTAATATGTTGGATTCTTTTTTTTTTTTTGTTTTTCCAATTTACCTCTTGGAATATTTAAATTAATTCTAACATCATTTGATAATTGTTTTAATTGTCTATGCCATTCAAATTTCTTTTCGATTTCATTTAGTGCTGCAGACGTTGACAATAAATATTCTGGTATTATTTGTAGAAAATCAATTGGCAATTGTTCATGTGCCAAAGATAAAATGATAAAATTATCTCTAAGACTCAATGCACTAAAATGTATTATAGAAACGTTAAAAAAAATTATAAGCTTACAAATTGAGTCTATCACATAATTTAAAATCAATTTCAGATGAGTTACTACTACTTTACATACATAAGTATTTGCTATACCCAGATTATATACCCCATTGATACATTATAGTCTGGCAATAGATCGAATGACCATTTTAACACAAGAAGTAAACAGTAACTCAAAACCATATTACAATTAAAACTTACTTTTCCAATGATAATTGGTGAAATTTATTAACTGGTACTTCAATAAATTTCATTAATTCAAAAACATGCATTGGTAATGATTTTTGTTGTGAAATTTCTGGCCTAAAATAAAATGTTTGTGATCAGACCAAACGAATATTAAATAAACAAAACAAAAACAAATACTTAGCAGTAAAATCCATATCCAATTTTGTGCTACACAAAACACTATCCGATGATGAATTAAAACTTGGAATTTGTGAATTTTCCCACATTGTACTCATCATATTATTATTTACGTTTGATGCCATTGGTTCCTGTTTAACGTCGTGTACAAAGAGTGTCATCAATTTCGCATTATACTCCAATTTATCTTTTATTTGATAGAAATTATTTGTTTTATCTTTCATATCGACAAATATCGTATTCATGTCATTGTAAATTTGACGTATTGCATTTATTAAATATGCATGATGTTTTACTTGTTGATCGCATTCAATAATTTCAATTTCTTTACGATTAATCTCCTTTTGTAAATATTCATATTCATTTTGTTTATATATTGAGGAAATATATTGTGCTATATAATCTGAAAATAAGGCATTAATAAACAATTATGGACAATTAATTATGTGAATTACTGCCTAAGATATCTAAAAAGAGATTGGTAATTGATTGACAGCTATGTACATCAACTTATGACCATGAAATGTTTTTAGAAATTTCTTACTGTTTTTTTTTTTTGAAAATAAGGTCACCAATCACCAAAACTATGACGACGATAGTTCACATATATTCACTTAAGCATAGGCGCAAATGTGGTTGCGATATCTCTGGTTGCTCTACTGTGATAGCAGGATTATGCCCAATACTTGGGTATTCCCTCCAAATACTAGACTTATTTGGTTATCGTACTCGTATTTCACTGATTTTATATTTGGTTGCACAATCAAATTTTGAGGCACTTTTCCTGGTCTTTATGGTATCTCCAAAAATACAAATCAAATTTCAAAGATTCCTGCATTCTAATCATTACCCTCTTTCCATCTCAAAAGTTATATTTTGTGTTTTTTTTTTTTTTGTTAATAACCACTCCTAAAAATAACTAGAAAATTTCCGATCTCTTATAACAGTGTGACAGGGGATTCTAAAAATGAACTATGTAATCAAAAGATCATTGCTTCGTAGGTTCGTCTATATTTACATTACTATCGATTGATCGTTTGATCTGAAATAGACTTTGACAAGACAATGATTTGCAGATGTACTTAGCAATAAATCAATGTCACTATTGTGATCGATATGATTCGATGTAACTAACACTAATAGGAGAAAAAGAATACAAATCTTACCATATATTATTTGCTGATCACATTCCTGTTCACCACTATTATATAAACTTAATTTTGTTTCAACATTATTACAAAATTCTGTATAATAAATGACATAATCATTGTCAAACTTTTGTCTGTCTTCAATTATTTTATCTTTATCAATGCACAGGTCAATGTGTTTTGCATATGCTTTACTGATACCAATTTGAAAAATTGAATCCAATGGATGAATTTCATTGGAATTATTAAGTGCAGATGGTCCTGATCCGGATGTAGATGATACTGATGAAACATTTAAATTGGCCATTGATGTCAATTCTTTTAATTGTTCATCCTTTATTCGCATCAAAACATTCCATAGCAAATAGTTTGGAACATTTTCAAATATTTTACGTAATTTATTCCACATTAGACTTTTATCAATTTGATCTTGTTGTTGTTCTGCAATAAAAATATGTAATTGTAAGTATGTAATTAAAAAAAAAAAAAAACATTAAATAAAAATGAAAACTTTAAAATTTCTATTAATTTGAACTATAATAGACCTACAAGTTAAATACAACCAAGATGAGAATGTGGCGAACAATAATATTAAATGTTACAATTAAAAACCAAGAAAAATTGTGGAGAAATAGATTGATAAGCACGAGAGCAGACCCTGAATCAGGAATAATGCAAGGAAGAAGATGAACATTAATTTGAACTTAGTAGCAGGTTTACGCATACCAATCTTTTTCTTCTTCTTTATTGAATTATTCAGGCGGCCGCCTGGGATTTTCAATATATTTCTCCACAAGTTTCTGTCTTGTGTATCGCCAATCTCTGCATTTAATCTGTTCCAAGTTATATTCTATCAAAATATTCAATTGTATACAATAAGTTTCCAGTCGATGTCTTACTTGACCGTTTCATCTTAATCTACTTTTGAGAGATTAGATTCTTTTAAACTGTTTACATCGAATGACCATCTCAACATTCTCATCTTTTATTTATGTACTTAATGATTACTTTCAATGTGTAACAACTACTGTTAGCTGTTAGCCAGACACATGAACAGAAACGGTTACAATATTACATATAAGAAAGTCTGCAACAAAGATATCCGCGATAACGCTAAATAAGGATATAAAAATATACCATATTCTAACGCACATCATATGATATCAACCAATCGGAATTATTAGGGAATAGGGATAGGACTGTACGAGTCTAGATATACAATACTGCACACTTCTCATGTCTTCTTTAATTATACATTGACATAAGGTATACCGGTAAGGAAGAAGAAGAAGAAGCATCAGCAACTCACAGAAATTCGCATCCTCGAGATTAGGGACGGTAATGAACGATGAGTAACTTATTTTCGGAAATCTTGAAAGAGAATTGGAAAAAATGAGAAATTAAAATACTACCTACGGCTACATTAGGAATCAAAAAGGTAAAAATTAACGATAATCTGATAAATGTATCCTTTGGATAAAATATAATATACTAAAATAGAATCCAATAGCTAGAGAATAAAGGGAAGATAGAGAAATGATGCAAACAAATTAAAAATATAGGGAATCCGATTTTATATATTACAAAACATATTATTTTCCTCTTTTTAGGCAACAACAGGTAAGATAAACAGGATCTTTTATCGAAAATGAACGAATAAATGAATTCATGGGAATGGTAGACAAATGGGGATTTAGCTTTTTTATAAAAAATTATGTACTAAAATCACTTCTCACACATACACTATGACTCTGAAAAAAAATGGGGAGATGAGCAAAGATCGGGAGATGTTAAAAGAAGCTGCATGTATAAATCCGAGGGATAAACTCGTACAGAGTCGTAGATTGAAGGTAAATAAGGTATAGTGAATTACAATAGTCGGCATACTGAGCAAACAAATGCGAAATCACGGACACGATAGGAATATATTTAAATATACGGATAGTATATGCGAGAGGTAGCCAGCTGGAATACCAGTTGAAAAGGTTTTCATCCGTCGAATTGAAAATGACTAACACCGCTTGAAAGCCTTTCCAAGATGGAAACACCTGTATGCCCGAAAAACCACAATTAAGTGGTGTTAGGCAGTTAGAGAACCAGACAGCATATGTTTAGAGACACAAAAAATTGACGAATTGACATAGCTGCCATAAGGTGTTTGTATCCATATTTGAGGATACAGGTCAAAATGGATATTATGATCATATATACGTTAATCAAAAGTGTCTGTTTCTGTGGATGATATATTGCATGTACCTTCATGCAGAGAATTTCTATTAAAATTTAATGCCTTTCTTAAAATAAAATATGTTAAATAATTTGTCCTAATTCTTACCAATGTGAATACTTTCTCATCTGCTTTACGATCATTTTAAAAATCACTATTGCAAAAAATGCTAAATTCAAAACTTTAGATACGAAAAATACATGCATTATTTCCCATAAAAATAAATACTAAAAATGAATGTCTTAAGAAGATTAGACGAAATGTTACAATTACTTACATACCGAATATGCACAGCAAATTAAAACACCACACAGTCAAACGATATTAAATATATTAATGAAAAGCGCAGGTGTAACTGTGTTAACATCGGCGGCCATCATTATTTTCTGTTATATTATCATATGAAGAGTGGCGGCGAAATGGAACAGTTCAACTAAGGTCACTGACTTGTTTTATTTAATTGTGTGTTTTTCGGCAGAAGTAAGTTTACTACAGAGACATTTTGGCGTCATTATATTTGGTATTCTTATTTGATTTATTAAATTATGAGTCGTATAACTTGAGAATGCTTAAAGTTATCAAAATGAATTTTTCGGCATGTGTTTATATGTTTTATGCATCATCAAATTTGGAGAGATGAGCTAACGAGTACGCACACCTAAACTATCCTGGTTGGTGTAAAATACAATGTGATGTCAGCCATAAGAAATCGATAATGCAACGTGACTATCATATGACGGTCGTAAAAGTAAATAAATAGAGTATATATAGCAACTAGCAACAAGTGGCGAAAATCACTGTTATATGTATGAAACTTTAGAGGTACTGATCTTTTCAGTGATCATTATTTGGTTGTTAGACAGATTCGTATAATAAACTTTTGGCATATATGCAAAGGCAGTCTAAGGTTGCTAAATGTATTGACGATGATAGAAGATGACAAGCGTAAAATTACAGTATAAATAAGGTTAAAATAACATCATGATGAAGCAATGGCATGTTCATAGAATTATTACCATGTCTAATTTGTGGACAAATAATTAGAGTCTTTTGTATCCTCGCTGTGCCAGTCATCACTTTCATATCAACTTATTTGTGTTAAAATGAGTCTTAAAATACTAATTATAACTATAAGTGATGTGATAATGAGTAAAACTGTCGGCAATAATATATTTGTGATGGAACTAACTATTACAGAATTTCCTTATACGAAAGATTAATAATGTGATTTCAAAAAATATTATTATATTTTTGGTGAATCTGCAAATCTGTGGCAATAAGTCATAGTGGTTTAAGTGTAAAATTTGAATTTTACAGTAGAGCGTTTTAAAGTAAATTAATAATTCTACGATCGGATAAAATAAAATAACAAATTGCTTCTATGATTATTGGTAGATAAGACCAATAAATACAATACAAAATATTAATTATTTAATTAGATTCTACAACGCCGGAGATATTGGGAGCTAAAATTCTTAAGTCACTATTACAAAATTAATATTGGGATATAAAATGAACTATATAACTTAAGACGTTATTCTTA
>JANSTX010021839.1:0-12646 GCA_027564355.1 Penthetria funebris
GAAAGACGTTAATATAAAAGTTGTCTCGAACAATATGAATTGGGAATGTCTAATGCACGGTATGAGTAATATGAACCAAAATAGTGAGCTTTTCGCAGATATATGCAACAATTACAATTTTATGATTGATGGTACAATATTCAAAACAACTTTTGCTATCCCCTTGACGGTCGCACACCAGATAGGACAAACAATAAATATCAGAATGTGACGAAACTTAGACACTAGGATAACGTAGCTTTAGAGGTACGGATGTTTACAGTGATTACTATTTAATTTTTGGGCAGATTCGTATCAAATTAGTGGAAAATATATAAAGGCAGCCTAAGATTGCAAAACGTATTAATATTGTTCAAATGTCGAACAATAATATAAGATAGCAATTTGTAAATAATTTGACTTGTTGCTTGCTGCATGATAATATTCAGTAAGATTGGAACACTTTTGTTAGAGCATTGATGCGAGTTTACGATCGAATGGAATGGGTCAGTGATGACATATGGAATTCAAGAAAGCGAAGAAGAAACATAAAATACAAAATTAACATGAGATGAACAGAATACGGTTAATCAAGGTGCCGAAGAATGGTAACTTGAGTATGTGAACGAACCGGCGTGGCAACATATTATCGTATTTGTGGATAATTTGGCAAATTGATGCACATGATCCACGGTTTTTATTGCGACTCGCTATACAGAAACTTAAATCGCGTGAAGCTTGATGTGCATTCAGGTGATACGTAGGGATGTGTTTTGTAGCTATTTATTACTAAAGTGAAGAAACCACATTATATGAGAGGCGAACTGACTATGCCGTTTATATATGTGTGTTGATGCTGGAGCGACTACACTTAGCAAATGGATGTGCACAAAAATGTTTTATAAACGAAACTAATGAAGATTGGTTTATCGATGGCATGCTGTCTTGCACAAGTGGACTGGATAATTCAGTAATAATGAGATAGATGGTTTTTAATATTTAGAAAATTATTTGGCAAGAGATATTTACAGATTGGAGAACTAGTGTATGGCATGCCGTCTTGCACAAGAGGAGTGGATAATTCAGTAATAACGAGATAGATGGTTTTCAATAATTAGGAAGTTATTTAGCAATACTTATATTTAAAAAGGTCAGTAAAATTGAGCCGAGAAACTATCGTGATATCACTTTATTAAGTGCTGTTCAGAAACTAAAATTATTGGCGATGAAATCATGTCAAAAAATGATATTTGAGATAAACAAAATGACTTCATAGACATGAAAACTTTGAAGTATCGGGTTATTCAGAGAAGCGGATCGTCAACGCAAATTTCAGGTAATTTCAAATTATACGGCTACGGAACTTTTGCGTGCATATTAGAAACATTTTCACCAAACAAACAACATTAAGTGAAGATTTGTTGAGTATATCTGGCTTTGAGATGAGAGATTATCGGACAAAGAAAATAGAATTTGATCGGATATATACTAAATCAGCCACAAGAACATTTATTTAAGAAGGCTAGTATTAGTCGAAAACTGTTAAATAATCTGTTCTGTTCAATATTAGAAGTTCTCTACTCTTTTTCTATTTGTTTGACCATAACACGACATTAACGTATTCATATAATAAAGCACAACAATTTAAAATGAATCGCCACAACTTAAATTGATGTTATACGGCAGTATTCATTTTAAAAATAGCATACGCAAAATTACCATTTTAAATGGATTAACATAGTTTTGAATGTATAATAGAGCACTCCACCAATATTCCTGGCAATTTTTATCAGCTACATTTAAAAATGCATTCCAAAATGGTCCATTACCAATCCGTCTAATGAGTATCGCTGTAAATAAGATAGCTGCACCAAAAACTATTGTCAATCTTAAATATCGATGGATATATATTAATGGTATATTCAGTTTACCATTGCTGAAAATATATAATAAATAAATTTAATGGATAAATCACAATTACATGACTATAACATAACATTAAGTAATTGATAAGACATTTAATACTAATGTAAATTACTTAAATAATATAATATTGCAGTATCGGTATTAGACACTTACAAGAATTGCTATTGCATAATTTCGAACAAATAGACTGGTCGACTATCATCGAGTTTACTCAACCCATTTTTACTTTCACATGGTGTAATATCGGTAACTCGAGCACGATATATGTCAGTAATGGCGTTTGATCGAGACTAAAAACATAGTGTTAATGTCGTGTTCGTCGAGTGGTTTTAAAATATGTCATCAACAAGCTCGGTGCCTGGGGATTTATGCACCACTCTACAGTGGAATATTCAAATGTATAACCGGGTTAAACTGATCGTATACTTTCCAGTTGATAGATTTCATTCATAGTTATTGGAGTTCAAATTTAACGTTAAACAATTGAGATTTTTGAATGAAAGTCACATGCATATTAGAAACGGTAAAGTAACGTCGTAATGCTGTCATATCACCCACATGTGGTGTACAAATAATGATGATGACAACACTATAGATTTAACTATATGATGATGCTACTACATATATAGAGTTTTAATAAAATTTAATACTATAATAGGATAGTGATTTAAACCATTGTTTCTAACTCGACCATTTGAGTTTCAAGTTTACATGAAACGCAATGATAAGACGAGACACCGTAAATTGAGTATAACTTTAAATTATCATTTTAAAATATTTCATCATCATTATCATCATCACCTTAGTCTATACGTCAAAAGGACTCATAATGAGATTTTTTTATACCTAGTTTAAAACTCAAAATATTAGATGTAGATTTTGCCCATGATCCCGCTCATAATTGTTATCGCATTTACTTAACATTAGTTAGAGCAACAACTGCATGTTAATCAGTTACTCCAATCACCACAACGCAAACTTTATAGACTCTCACAAAATATCTGATAGTATTAATAATTTCAATTCACCTTTTATTTAATTGTTTAAGTATTGACCAGGTAACCAATAAACCACTTAATAGAAAAAATGTATCCACAACAATAGGTGCAGCAACTAAAATCATACTATGGGGTTTTCCAATATACTATGTACATACAAAATAGAAAATTGGCAATCTTAAATTTAGATCATGAAAATAGAAAGAAATTAATATTATTTTTATAATATTTACTGTTAATAAGTATGTCCCATTAATAAATGCTCCAGTAGTAATCATCATAAATGTATGTCCATATACAATCCAGATTATTGACAATGACCTTATACCATTTAAACATTCCATAATATCACTTGAATTACTTTGTTTACAAGTAAATAGCTTCGCGCCATTTGTGTACATTGAACAGGCAGTAAAGCCGATATGTTTTTGTACTGAAAATGTTAATAATTATAGTTATTTTATTACATAAATTTGAAGTTACACACATATTAGAAATAGCAAAGTAACATCATTGTGTTACCCTATGTACCCATGTGATGTACAATTTAAGATGATAAAGTGTATTCTGCGACACCGTTCCATGAAAATAACTTTAACACTTTAACACATTTTTAGATTGGAGGTAAACATAAACTATTGCCAGGTGCAGTTGTTTCGTCAATAACTTTGATATATGTAGTCGGTATATAATTACTGACTGCCTCACACAAAGCATTTCCGGTACCAGCATTTTGAAACGGAACGAACAATTATGTCTCGTAGATCATTATGATGTATGACTTCGATTCCTTGTCTTGTAAAAAGAGGAATTGATAATTTGTTTACCGAAAAATGGTAAAATTGTGTGGGAGAACTAGCGTGGTATCACCTTGCTGAATACGATCAATAAGGGTTTCAGTCTTGGTAGGTATTTCACAGACCATATTGATATACAATAAGATTTATTATTGAACAGTCGATGGAATGGCAAATACCATTGTATATTTTATTTTTCGACTTTATGCACGAATTCGATAGTATTGATCATGGTAAACTGTGGACAATTTTAGAAAGTTTTTGAAATAATTATAATTAAATTAATAATTATATTATTATGTAGTTTTTATAAACTTACATATTTGCTATTGCAGCTGCTCTGTTAATGGAAAGAATATTTGATGCAATATTGCAATGTCTGAATATTGTAACAGCGGCAGATTGATATACAGATTAAATTTTCTGCACATGAAAGATATTGTTGAGAAGATAGTACGTCGTAACCTTTTGGGGTTAGAAAAATGTACACAGTAAATAGTATGTAGTATAATAATAAGTGCAATAACAGATCCTAACCAATTCTGGATGGATTCCATTAGAAAATACTAACCTTTATATTTTGTGCAATAAACATCGTAAATTGTGCTAAATATTAGTTGAAATCCAATAATTGCAAAGAATGTACTGCAAATAAATTCATTGTTATGTTAATACTATTTTAAATTCTGAAACATATTAATCGTATTTAATAGCTTACATTGCAAAAATTTCCCATCCCGTAAATGGTTTGCTTTCATTTGTTTGACAAAGATCATTTGAAATTGGATTGGATAGGGTAAAATTTAAGTCACCTAGTACATATTCAAGTAAAAGTGATGTTATGCTTGTTGAACAACTATCGGGTATACAAATTCCTAAATGGTATCCAAGTAAATCACTAGAATTTAAAATAGTTAATTAATCACAATATGTACAAAATATATTAAATTACTTGGTAATTTGAGGTGATGGTAAACGAACATTCAGTGTTGGAATCCCGGTTGACTTTTCTATTCTCGAATTTTCATATCTCACATCATTATTGATGAGAGATTCTAAATTAAAGTTAATTTGGGCAACACAATACTGTCCCATTATATTACCAATATGATTTAACTCATATTTTATATTTAAACATTGATCGAAATGTCCTAATTCGTACATATTTCCAGATAAAAATCCAGACGGTAAGTTTCCCCAGGCATCAGCAACTATTAATAAATATATAAATATGAATATATGATAGGTACATAGCACGTAATAACTCAAATAAAAGCCTGAAATGTCAAAAAATTGGGAGTGCAACATGACAGAGGAATAGAAAACGTGCATATAATGTGAATGATTATGCCATGTGAGGGGAAAATAGAAGTTGATGCAAACACAATTGATCCTAAATGCTTTGAACATTTTGTTATCTGAGTGTCGTGACACAATACATAAAGTAATTGGTAGCATTAATAATTCTGACTAATTTATTCAAAAAAATGTGGGAGTACCATTTTCAGAAAGCATAACTATATAAAGCATTACTACATAAAATGATTTAATGTCAATCTTATTCACTAATGTCAACTCATGTCAAGGATATAATTTCAGAAATTATTAGAATTTAATGTACAATTTTTCACAATACACTCTGTGTAATTTCTACCTTATGAAGGAGAATAGAAAAAACGATTTGGATATATTCTTGCTAAATGTCGTGAACCTTTTCTATTTCCATATTGAACATTTGGCAAGAATATATAAAATATAGTTAACAGCATGACTGATTCATGGTGTTGATTGAAGTGAGCGATTTTCGGGTTAGTCAAAAGAAATCGATGGATATGAGTGAATGTGAATCTCATCAATAAACTAGGTAGCACATCTACTCTACCGAATTAATCCACCGTTAATGTTTATATGTGAAAAGCAAACGAATATTTTTTATCTTCTTAAAATTTTTAAATTGAGTGCCGCGCCGCTATCTTAATGTTACATTTTGAAATCAGATTGTCTTGGTTCCAGGATAAAGTTATAAAGGTTTAAGTAATATTTTGTAATAACATGCATCTTTCTTTTTAAAACGCCAATCCTCTATCTTTAATCGTTAAAGAGATATTCAAACTTTTGTTAAAAAAAACTTACTGATTATGTTCTCGTGTTATAATTACAAAAATGTGGAAATTTGTGCTACCTTAAACTTAAATTAACAAAATGTAGATTATCTTGTGTACGGTAATAGTTAGTGCTGTCCGCCATTTTCATCATTTAAACGGGCAACTAATAATCCTATATCCGCATCCTGTATAGGCTTAAACAGCCTATATACAAAACATGCGCAAAACAATAGTTAGAGAGGTAGTGTTTATGGGTGCACAATTTAAAAATGGTTTTTATTTACTGAAAAATAGATGTTTATTATGCAAAAATTAGAAAATTTATGGATTCCGTTCTAAAACCACTTTTTTTTTTGAAGTGAAGAACGTATCAATCCAATTTCTGATACTATCCAATGAGTGAAGCATATTTCAGACAAGCTCGTTCTGCATCGATCGAAATAAATAGTAATCGAATGGTGCAAGATCTGGTGCATATAGCGGGTGACCCAAAACTTCAGTCATTTAATATTTGCCAAATAGTTTTTAACACATTCGTGTCATGTCGCATATTCAAGCCGTTTTATGGTCAATGACGCTTCAATATTCAGTGCAATTCTTAGCAACATAAGTGCTGACATCTATTATAAAATTATCTAATAATAAAACAAAAGGAGGCCCATATGGATATTCGAATAGAATTTTAAAGAAATCGGCAAACAAATTCATTTAGTTTTTATGTGAACTATTAAATATAGTTAGTTAATTACTGCCCAATTTTACTTCTCGTCAAAATTAATTGAAAAACTCTTCAAATTATTAAATTTATTGAAAGCAAGGAGGTTACTTCACTAGTCATGCTTTAGTTAGCATGTTTAATATTATTATAAATTCGATATACAACAGAGAATTAACATTCATCATCATCTCGACCTTTACTCCGTACTTTATAAAGCGTGTTTTCTTTAGAAATAGAGAACTTTAAGTTGAAATAAAATGTTTTTAATATCCATGACATTTGGACCAATGAATCCACTGGCTCATAAAGCACACCAAACGGTGACTTTTTCTGGATGTAATGGTGTTTCGACGATAGCTTGTGGATTATCATCGCTTCAAATGCCGCAATTCTGTTTATTGACTTAGCCATTAAACCAAAAGTGTGCTTCAGCACTACACAAAATTTCCACATGAAATTATGGACCATGTATGCCATGTACACGCCCGAAATCATATTCAAACATTAATGCCATAAAATTATCTGTTGAATAAAGCCTATTGTCATGGATATTAAAAACATTTTTCTGTGTTTTATTTCAATTTAAAGTTCTCGACCTCTAAACAAAGGACTCTTTATAATACCGTCATAAAGTTATGTATTCCTGGTGCAAGTATTCAAAATTTAATTTCGAAGGTTTATAACAGCAGAGTTATTAACTTATTTTAAGTACGTGTAGTTTTATTGTACGAAATTAAAGTATTTCATTGACGGTTACGTATATATACTCGGTTAAAAAAATATCTCGTGGACGGTTAGCGACATGGGTAATAGTAAACAAGCAAGATTAATTGAAATAAAACCGGTACGATATTACTTTACGTAGGTTCGTTTATATCTAATTGTTTTTAACTCTATGTCATAGATAATACCGTTCTAAAGTTGTTTATTCTTGCTATTCAAAATATGTTGCACTTGTTTATTGAAAATAATATATTTGATTGTTGACTGACTCCGATAAGTTGAAGCGCCGCTATTGAATTCTCTCGAGGAAACCAATAATAGTGCATAATAATTCGAATATTGTACTTACTTTCAATTGCCCACATTTCAGAATTATAAATGCCATCGAGAATACTCGAGAATTGTATTAAACATAGTGTATCATTATGCTTATCACTTTTTAGAGTATTATTTGTATTATATTTATCAATTCCAATATGATGAACTTTTTCAAAAAAAAATCTATTTAGTTCATTTTTGATTCCTTTTTCTAGGAACCAATTACACTGAACACTTAATAAACTACTGAATATTAAAATTGTAATGAATTTTAACATTTTATTTTATTTTTTATGTTCTTATTTAAGTAACACTTCACTATTTACTATGGGCGTAGAAAACCATTACTGTGACTATTTATATGCATAATTTACTTAAATGCTTACTATGAACATGTTGAACTTATCAAAATTTTCACGGGAATATGATAACAGTAATGTTTCAGAAAGTGCACTAATAAAATTGAAGATGTTTATTCCTATCATTACTATCGATAAGGAACTAATAATAACAATTTAACTGCTTAAGAGAACAGATATCCAATAAGTAACAATAATAAAGTACCTACACTTGTTTAATTAAAATTGATTAAAGTACTCGTAAGTCGTAATAACTATGTATACATATAGAGATATATTTAATTAGTCGCACATAATAAAGATTGGCAATTTTAATATAGTTAAGTAATACATACCTACTAAAAAAATACAATATTATTATAGTTGATAAATAAGTGAATAAACTCTACGATCAGATAAACACATCTATAAATACATAATAAATGCAATAAGTCAATAAGACTATATAGGCTTTGCTCTAACATATATAGCACGTGTCTATGTCTTTTCAAAACTTTGATGAGGTTCTTTGAGCGTTTCCGAAACACAAAAATTTATGTTTTGTTTAAATCTTATTCATAATCTCATCATCATCGGGATCTTTACGTCACGTGGCAATCAGTCAACCGAAAGCCATTTCTGGCCAGTACGTTCACATCAGTCCATCAGCGACACTAATATTGAACTCCTTAATAACAGTTATTTTTTTTGATCAAGTCTCTATTATCCTAAGTATTTCAGTCAAGTGCGTATTTTACAGTATCATTAACTGGTTGCCTTAGTGTATGGCCGATCCAATCCCAGTTTTAACAACTAAAAATCTTGTTCACCGCCTCCAGATCTGTCAGTGTCCACAAATTCTCTATAGATTTTATATCGGATCTGATTGAACGCAATTTTAGTCATATTAACATTTTCGCAGATATTTTTCTTTTGATTTTATACTTTGTCAAATTGGTAGTCTTATCGAATGGAAACCGATATCAGATAGAATAATCACAGCAAGAGTAGTGTTAAATTTATAACACTAGTTTAGATTTACATACCTACAGAACAGGCATCATCTGATGATAAGGAGGCTTTTTATGGTCAACTTTCACACTGCCTTCTTGAGATTGACAGATCGGATATGCATGGGTGACGCTAATGCAAAGGTTGGATCGAAGAACAAGGGCGAGTAGTCTGTTATGGGTACACACGGAGTAGGTGATATGAACAATAATAGTGAACTTTGATTATTGGACAGATAAAATTAAAACTTATGGCAGGCATAAGGAGACAACTTAGAACTGCGGGACTTATAAACGTTGCTAAGCTTCGTAATGAAGTGGTAAATACAATGGTTCGCAGGTGATTTGACGGATCAATTGGCATATGACGGCGTTCGACGAGACTGGCACACAGTCACAGACGCATTCAGACAAGTCGGTGACAATGTTTTGGGTTTCATTAATTATGAAAGGAAGTAATGGATTATTAATAACAGTAATGCTATGGATCAACTGAATCTGCAGACAAAATATAGTTCACAGGACAAGGAGGTTGGTAAAAGTGCACGGCGTGACAGGCGTACCTTTTTAGAAAACATTGTAGCTCGGGCACAACTTGCAGCAAATTCAAACAATATAAGGAAAACTTACCGTTTGGCAGGCAAACTAACCGGGCGGCCCTTTAAAACTGAACGTATAATTCAATCTAGGGACATTTTGCTGATCTCAAATGAGATTCAGTAAATAGAACTACTGAATAGGTTAGAAGGTTAGAAGGTTAGATTGCTCAAAGTCTGGTTGAACGAAGACTAGATCCCATTATTGGTGAAGTGTGCGGTTGTATGATGATATTCCAGCCTTATGGAAAGAGGGGTTGATAATTAAATTGCCGAAATAGGTAACTTGAATATATACGAGAACTGGCGTGATATCACTTTACTTGACACGATAAACAAAGTTATGGCTATAATCGTGCACGACAGGATCAGTTCACTTTTGCAACAGAGTATTCGAAAGAAAAGGCAGGTTTCAGTGCCTTTGTATATGTTATATTTTGACTTCAAACAGGCATCGTGGTATGATGTCAACAATTCTAGAAAGATATGGAATACCGTCTAAACTGATGAATATGATCCGCGGTCTATATAGTGTTTCACAATGTAGAGTTTTGCAACGTGGAGGGCTTGGTGATATTTTTGATGTACGTTCGGGTGTAAAACAGGGATGAATACTCTCACTACTATTGTTCTTGCTCGTCATGGATTGGGTTGTGACCAAAGTAGACTCTGAACCACATGGTATCAGATGGTGTCTAATCGGTCGAATTGAAGATTTTGAAGTCACTGACGAAATTTACTTACTTTCGCAAACTGAGTCGTACATAGATCATATAGCTTCTTAATAATTTATCAGATATTTTAATATATGCAATAATTTAAGTAATTTTCACTATGACATTGTTTCGAAATAAGTAGAGTTTCATTAAGAAATTGTTTATTTCCAAATATATGTTTGATCAATTTATGGAGAATTAAGCGTTACCTGACTAACTTACATAATATGTTATTTTTTGTATGCAAACATCTAATGACTTACAGAACTTCATATATGTTATACCAATCCCAAGTAACAAGAGATAAAGCAGTTAATATTGACGATTTAAGAATACATGCATGTTATGGTGGTGATTTTCATGAACATTATTTAACAATAGAAAAACATTTTAGGATGTTGTCCATAGTTTTAATGATTGTCAACGGCGACAAATGTTAACTTTTAACTTTTGAATATGTAATTTAGCGTCCAACACAATACATTCATCACCAATTAAACAAAAAAGTATACTTTCATTTAATATTGATACGCAAATCTATAAAGTTCTATTTCTATTCTAAGAAAATAAGATATGTAATTAGTTTACTTTTAAATTCGTAATAATCGGGATTACCAAACAATCATTGCTAATATTGTTGAGCAACACGTATTGCACATTGATCTTCATCTAATAACAGCACTACCATCTCATCTTGATTTTTGTGTTGATGCATCTGTCTGTATGTAACGATATCGTTTCCATAATATTCATCCCTGTTTCTTTTTCAATTTAAGTCAAATCCTAAATTTTGTACAACAATAGACTTATAATTGATTTATTATCAGTTACTTTTTTGATCACCTCCGTCTATTCTATGCCATCGATTGATCAATTAATAAACCACTATACATTGAACTAACAAATAATTTTTCAGTTGTTGCTAAACGTTCATATTTTGGTGTCCAAATATCTAATGTTATCAATGTTTGAGATAATAACCATAATAACCAAACTGATGCAATTTCTGTGGTTGCAAAATTACATAAAAGAAACACTTTCGGTTTGGACTTTCAAAAACATTCAATGTTTATACAATGACAAATGTCAACAAAAAAATAAGAAATTAATGCACATACATAAATACCTTCATTAGGTTATATTCGAAAAAATTAAATTGGCCAATTTATAAATAATGAAACAAACTCTATTCGCCTATAAACATACAATTTATTTATGAAATATACTGCGCATACATTTCTCAGCTTTTTCTATTTGACATTTGACATTTGAAATGTAAATAAACAGTGATTGATTTTGATAGTATATTGTTGTTTTAAATTTATTTTTTATTTTCTTATGGTTTTGATCGATTGTTAAATACGGTGGGAGTGAGTGGCATATCCTAGTAGATGGGTGTGCTAAGAAAAGCATTTTTTTTCATTTATTATCCTGAATGCTATTAATTTGTAACTCCTCAAAATATCTGATATCAGATATTTTGAGTTGAAATTTACGTTCTCCGAAATTGAAACGCTTTGTGTAGAACTTAAGAAGGAATGGCTATAAATGTATTAATAGCATCAGTTCCTCATTGGTATTTTGAATACTTTATAGAGGTAAGAGAAATCATTTTAATGTACTTGAATTACATAGGATTATGCCAGTAAAATTTCAATATTTGGGCTTAGTGAATATATTGAGCCAGCCGTTTTAAATAATGGTGATCATTCTTTGTACGTACTATATAATTTTTCAAAGATTATATCAATCAGAAAGTGATGCTATTCAGAATACTTTTATAGCCATTTCTTTCTAAATTCTACACATAGTGTTGTGATTGCTAATAACGTAAATTTGCAACTCAAAATATCTGATTTCAGTTTCATCTGATTTGTAATTAAAAAAACATTTAATAGCCTGACTTAGTCCACCACATATAACTAATTCGTAAAATATATAAAGTTTAATGTAAAAAATCAACCTAAAATTGAATACAACAAATTTAACATTTTAAAAATAACAATAATTATAATATAAGAGAAATTATGAACATATCCTTATTCACAAACTGAAGTTTGGATTTTTAATGTCTCGAAGGCTTTGAATAATATCCAATTCTTTCGTGGCGCGTGTAAATATATAAACTTTCAAAGTATAGGTGAATAATTAACTTCATTAGTACCTCATAAATAGTAGGGTGTATTATTTACTTAGGTGTAACTTTTAAGTTATTTAGAGGTAAATTTTATTAACAATATAAAATATTAGTGTAGAGGTGGTGCTATATAACACCGAATTGTTACTAAATGGTAAAACGAATAAGAAAACAACGTGTGTGATACGTGACAATTTTACTAGTGACAAAATAACCATAATAACACCTAAAATTTGAAAATAATAAAAGTAATTTTTACAATCAGGTGTTTCGAATGTTACTTAG